>OX104117.1:90419134-90654504 GCA_944474755.1 Limnoperna fortunei
CAACTGCAATTTTCCGTCGCCAGTTTTGTAAAAGTGTCGCCATATTAGAAATCGCTAGATCACTATATGACATGGCGAAATTGTTTAACACTATGTAGTATGTGTGACATATTCTGTAACGTTGGCCGAAATCCAAGTTTGCCGGACTCTTAATTCAATTTTTCAAAAGTTTGGTCTCGAGCAGCCCGTACACTAATTGTATTTTAATCATGAAAAGATGTGTT
Source organism: Limnoperna fortunei (assembly GCA_944474755.1). Classification (NCBI taxonomy): domain Eukaryota; kingdom Metazoa; phylum Mollusca; class Bivalvia; order Mytilida; family Modiolidae; genus Limnoperna; species Limnoperna fortunei. Next base: position 90,419,359 of record OX104117.1, read on the forward strand.
AGTGATTTCTTGTTGGCAGAAAACCAAAATTTTACAGTAATTTATTAGAAACATCTATTCCCGTGAATGAACTTAAAACCGGAAATACTGAAAATAAAACTACGCATGTGTAAGAGTTTTCCAATTACGAAATTAAGACGGACATCCGGTCAGGAAATCACTCAACAACCACGTCAGTTTTCATATTTTATTACAGAGCTGTTTACTTGTACGGATTGTCCGTATTTTCCACGGATTTTGGGCCGAAAATATGCTATACGGATTCGTGTTTAAATCTACGGATTTTATATTAATCCGGAAAAATAGTAGTTGCACCCGAAATTGTTGCATCGGTGTTAAAATGAAGCTTGTATATGATATTGTCGTTGTTAAAAGCGTACCGGCGACGTAGACGATATTATACAAAACAGCATTGCGGACCATGCTTCAAAAGGAAACTAACATTAGGACACAGAGGCAACATCTAATCGAGTTATAACCAATGCTTTGGTAGCTATTTTAAATGCATGCATGTGTAGTACTGATAAAGTTCTCAAAATACGGATAAGTCACTGATGGAATACTGATGTCAGTCAGATGGGGTAAACAGCTCTGTTATTAATTACATTATAAAAAAATATTTCTACAAAAATATGTTTGTTTTGTTATTTTTATAAATTAATTAACAGCATCAATTGTTTTATTACACGTCTACTCCATGTGATGCAGGTAAAGCTGCTTTTCATCAGACAACTTTGTTGATTCATTTATTGCCGATTTCCATTTAATAACTCCAAATAACACGCATGTCACTGGATACTACACAATACACGTGTATTTACGACCGTAGAAGCCGACAAAGGATCTTTAATGATGCAATCGCCGATTACCGATAAATTTAAAACGTGCATGCATCGTTTAACACTATAAAACCTTGGCGCCAAAAAAATCGCCAGACGCAATATTTTGTCGCCAAATGAAAAAAAAAATCGCAATTGGCGACATTGGCGAAGCCCAGCGCGACCCCTGATTTTTATTGCCTAATTAAAACTAATAATTATTACCCAAGCTTAATTGTTCCAATCCTACTTTTTATCCCAGTTATTCTGTATTTAAGTTTATCACATTCTTATAATTTTAACCACCTCAGCTCTGCTTTGGAGTTATATTTTGTTTTGTTATGCAAATTTGAAGTTTAAATATTTAAAAGCTTTAAAATATTTATGAAATTTGTTATTTTTATTGTATTAATTTGTTATGAAATGCATGAAATGCGATTAAAGGAGATCACAATGAATTTTAGTGTATTCTTTATTTATCATTAAAACAAACATTAAAATTATAAAGATCTTTATTTTGCATGAGAAAAAAAATCTTAAAATAAACCAAAATGATAAAACTGGACACAAACTTTAGAAATTCATGGTTAGTATACCCAATGTCTTTTAATTGATTACAGGGGAATAATTTAAAGAACTAAACCTCTGAATTTTGCTACAGATAAGAAACCATAAATTTACGCTGCACTTGTGTAATAGGAATAAACAAACCTTTAATACACACAGTAAATGCGATTGTCAGGGCCCATGTCATTTAATAAAAAAGTCACACCTTTGGACTCTTGCTGAGCGTTATATAATAAATGAAATGCTTAATAATTAGTTGTACAATGATACCACCAACTGGTGAGATCTGTTGAGTGTTGTAATGTTAAGCATTAATACATTATTCCAAAGTAGAATACTCTTCCAATTTTGCAAAATTTCGGTTTTTATATTATATATCCATAATTTTATAATTAAATATTTTACAGCTTTTGACAATTGGTGTTAAATTAATAAATGTACCTAAAATATGAATTCAAACAAAGTAGAAGAGTAATTCTAACGAAGTGTACTGTGGCTGATTTTTCGCAGAACAAGCACACCCTTATGGTCAACTTTGAACAACTTTCATTTTTATGAAAAAATTAAGTTTTATATCAATGAATTTGTTATAACATTTCATAGAGGAATTTAGACCGAGGGTTTTGCATGTTTTTACAATTTGAAATTTCACTGTACGTAATACCCCAACCAGCCACCGTTCCGGTCAACTTTTGACAATTTTCCTTTTTATGAATAAAATTAAGTTATATATAAATAAATTTGCTATAAAATTTACTAGAGGAATATATTAATCAATATTGACCGGAGTTTTGCATGTTTTTACAAATTGAGTCCAAAGTTAAAATTTCATTGTTCGTAATACTCCAACGGACATCCCTTCCGATCAACTTTTGACAACTCTCTCTTTTGTAAATAAAATTAAGTTATATATCAGTGGATTTCCTATAAAATTTACTAGAGGAATATGAACACGGTTTTTCCGTCCAGCATTTTTTGGTTACATCCCATAAATTCTTCAAATATTTTCATTCTTGTGTACACTTTATACAACTTTTGTTGTCTTTAGAAAGGTGAATATATACATGTATTACATATTATTTATTAAAAAAAAATTAGTTTACTGAAGCAAGTGCCTAGAAATTAAGCTAAAACATGCTGTTTTTGGACGGAAAAAGGTTACCTTTTATAGTGGTGTTGAATTTCTGTTTCTACTACACCAATCAGAAGCCTTGGCATGCATTTGAATGTATGAGTATTCATATAGATGGTAATTCTTTGCATATCATGCTTTGTAAATGTCAAACAAATCATAATAATTAAGAAATAAACAAATATTTTGAATGGTTGGTGACGTAACAGTTTGTGTCCCCATAGTTACGTCTTTAAAAAATTCACAAAACCTCGTTATTACCAAAAGGAGATAGTGCAGAACAGTTTATTTATAACCCGTAAGGAGTACGCAAGTGCTTTGAAACAAATCGATGTCGCTTACGTAATTCATAAGATATTTAAATTGCATTGTAATATCGCAATATGATAATCGAGTCCACAGTGTTACAGAGGGGACAACGTGTTTTTTATAAAAAACACTAACCCACCATGGAAGTTAATCCTTTTCTCTATCACCCACCATGGTATATCCACGCCTACTATCGTGGTTAAGAATCTTCTCAGGTAATCTTACCACGGTGGATGCATATGAGGGAGTTCAGTCTACCATGGCATGTCGCCACAGGGGTCCAGCCACGATATCTCCGCGGTGGTACATGACAACATAAAGGTTGTCATTTAATTGATTGCGGGTTTAAACATCGTTACCCGAATGAAAAGAGAACATTTTAAAACAGTGCTTAAGAATAATTTGTACATGCATTTTATTTGTTGATAATCAATAATGATTTAATGTGCCGGTAGACTTGAAGATCGAATATTTGTTCAACCGGATGCATGTGTTATGCATTAAATATTACCCTGAACAAGTTCGGTAAATTATCCGGATTTGAATTGTCACATTACGTTTTTGTGTATTACAACGCATAACGAATTGTCCTGAAGTTGTACGCGAACTCTCTTTAATCAATTATAAATCCTTTTCAACAGAAAACGGGCAGTTGAGCGGCGATCTTTTTCTTTATTTGGTATTTAAAACCAGAGTTGTTTTAACAAACGCGGACAAAAGTTTACATCACGTATAGTTATATAAAATTCGTTAACAGGATGGGATACAACAAATAAATTACTAAATTGAAGCCAACATGCAGCAAGATTAATAAATATGTGAAAAGTTTATAAACGAGAATCGCCTCATAAAATATAGTTTAACTACGATATGGCACAGGCGCCTGTTTCACAAGGTTGAATGAAGTCTTACGTACGCACAATTCTAAATACACATTTACTTTGAACAATGGCGTTTTAAACGATAACAATTAATATAACAGGTTTATATATAAAAAGTAGTGATGTGCTTCTGAGCTAAATATACAAAACTGACAATTTTTCAAATGGAAGCAGACGTGTTATTTGTATAAAGTTCCCGTTAAAATTAACTCGCAGTTTCGGTGTTTTTGCATGACATAGTATTTATTGGGATAAATATTCTCGAGATCAGACCCCTTTTAGACTTGCCTTAGTTCTCTAAATACAAATACTTATTCTTAATATTTTGTTGTATCGTGGTACATTGATCAAACAATAAAATATGCATAGTTACTTACGTCTGTTATAACATGAACAAAACAAATCGGAATAAAATTATTTTTGAAGACGAAAGAACTGATTTGTCCACACTCATATCAATATAAAATAATTGCCCGAATTTACTCAACAGTATGTAAGTTTGTTTTCTTTTGTTCTTTTTTGTTTTTTGTTGTTGTTGGGGTTTTTTTTTGCGCGCCGATACGAATGTCTGTTTGCGGACATAGGGTCTTGTCGTAACATTATAGAAGTTATAAGGATGCTACTTAAGTCTTTTCTACAACAAAAGTTGATGATGTGTCAGGCTTTTAACACTGAAACGACTATTATGGTTGATTCTATATCAGGATTGTATTTTTTTAACACACGTGGTTCAACACCGACGAATCGAGTATAAAATCATTCGTGGAACAATATATTCTGCGACATTTATATTAAGTAATAATTCAGAAAATTTGAAAATGTAGCATTTTAAGTCGTATATTGATTTTGACGTTTTTAAAACGAATTTTTTTACAAGTCTCGCATTTATTGTGTATTTCTTTACAAGTCTCGTATTTATTGTGTAATGTGCTTATTTCTTTACCGTTAAAAATGTGAAGCCGCGTGTTCACCTGTTAATTATAAAATTATACAATACACAAGTTTATTGAAATGTTTGAGAGCACGTGCTTGAAAAAATGATGACTGGACAATACTTAGATAATCGATCGATTTAAGGTGTGACACAATTTACATCCGGTAAAAGTTCAAACGGTTGGAACATTAATCAGAGGCGCTGACAGGGAAATTTTGACGATAGAATAGCAAAGATTTTGACAATTTTAAGGGCAAAATGCGGTGTTCTAACCTTTTAGAACACGTTAGGGAATAATTGTCAATCAAATCAGTGACAATAAACTTTAAGGTATTCTGTATAATGAATAGATAAACAGAACGCAGATTAATTTTGTTGTCAAACAAACGTATTAAAACGGCATATTTTAACACAAATATCTAAATTAAATCGCAACATTTTAATTTTTTCACTGTGTAAGCATGAAAGGAAATTGAAAATCCACCGTGGTCAACACGGTGGGTCACGATATGTAGTGGACATAACACGATGTACCGCAGAATACCACCGTGGCGTATGGTGGTGAATTTCTTAATGAAAAAACCACGACCACGGTATATAGTGGGCAATATAAAAAACACGTTGTCACGTCTGTACGTCCCTAGATATAACATAAAAGGCAAAATTAAAAAATATCACACTTTATGTTGCCTTAAAATAAATCATGTTTGCTTCTAACAAACACGAAGACGGTAGAAAAGTATTTTGCATCACATGAGCGGCTTCATTTTCAATATGGCAGACAACCACCACGTGAAAGTTTAAATCGATATCATGTTACGTCCCATAAAGCGGAACAAAGCCATCCTTTTTTATTTAAGTGAAACTCAAACAAAGAAACAACTTGATCGTATAATATTTTAAAGTCCATGCAATTTTTTCGTGGCGAATTCGCAACGTAAAGCGAGAGAGGTTGAAGTAAACTTGGTCTTCAATTACACCACCCAATGTATCAGCATTGACTTAGAGAGATTTTATGAATACCACGCAATATAGTAGACAGCGATTATTAAACAGAGGCAGACATGATGTAGAATTAGTTAAAGTATCTTTATTGGGCATTATTTGCAAAAAGTACAGTACATGAATGCCGAATTTCAATAATGGCTTCCAAGATGTAACATGGAAAGGAAAAAATATAATTTTGTTTCGTGTCCATGTTACATCTAAGTGAAAAAGTATAACACTCTTTAAAAGAAAGTAGTTTGCATGGATAGCAAGAGTACTTGTTTTGTAGAAATGTTCTGTCTTTGGGGATTTGCAAGTTTCCCCAGTTATAATTCTGTTATTTATAAAACTAGGTATTAGATTGTGTCCATGTTACAGCGTATGTAGCTTAAGTAAGTGTCCATTTTACATCTTGGGTTGTAACTGTGTGTTGACTTTGTCAAAAACAAAATCGTTTGACAGTTTTTATGGTAGGCTCTACATTTCCAGGAGTCCTTACTTTTTAAAGTATATCCACAGGAAATGAATTTCATTTGGAAATATTGCAGTCAATGTATGCTGTAAGATGTAACTTGACACCATTTTTTGTGTCCATGTTACTCTAAATTAACCTTATGCAGCTTGATATATTTTGTGTCATGTTACATCACTAAAGTTCAAGTACAAAATTACCATTTGTTCTGTGGAAACTGTTAGATAATATACCACATTTAAGTTCACCCTTTTCAAGATTTCAGCATTTTATAGTAGTAGTTAAAATAACTGTTTGGGTTTTTTTTAAACATTACTTTTGTTATGTTCCGTCCAATGTTACATCCCAAAAGTAAAATTGTACTTATCTTCAAAACCACTTAATACTTTTTAGGCATTTTTGGAAACAAGTTTTAAAATGAATCAAGTTAGGTCATTCAATAGAAATGCACTTGAACAATTTATATTAATTTTTTTTTAAAGTTGGACACCAAGCAATTGGTGATGTAACCAAAAAGTGCTGGACGGAAAAACCGTGCTCATATATTAACCAATTTTAACTGGAGTTTTTCATGTTTTTACAAATTGAGTCTAAAGTTGAAATTTCACAGTACTTAATACTCTAACGGACCACCCTTCCGGTCAACTTTTGACAACTTTCCTCTTTATAAATAAAATTGACTTATATATCACCGAATTTGCTATAAAATTTACTAGAGGAATATATTAACCACTTTTGACCGGGTTTAATAAGTTGAACACAATTTAGTACCAAAGTTGAAAAATCGTGTTCAATTTTAGTGGAGAAAAAACCCTTCCGGTCAAGTTTTAAATAATTTTAATCAAGATAATTAAAATCATTTTATATTCATTGCATAGAAATTGTTACTTTCTTTAAGAATCCGTTTAAATTACATCGATATGTTTATCCGTTCAAAAGTTATAGTCAAAAAGATACCAAAAAAACCCTTCCGGTGTTTCCACCCTTCCGCAGATTAGGGACTCCCCTTGTTTTGAACAGAAGTGTACGTTAGGAAAATTCCAATGTTGTCTATTCGAAATCCTTCGGGTGATGTCGTCTGCAGTTAAGGCGGGAAAAATCTTGCGGTTTATCCGAATACCATTGCACGTTACGAAAGCAGACGAACATTTGTAAACAACATTAGACCCCTTTACAAACAAAAATGGCTGATTTCTTATGGAAAATGGCTTTATCAAACTGAAAATTCAGCCGCATTTCAAAACGTTTATCTGTGGAAAATAATTGATGATTTCAAAAACTGTAATATGAGATCTACAAAAGGACCATAAACTCGACCAAACGCGGTAAGCAGTTTTTCATATTGTCAGGCAAAACCCGTCGGAACAACACGGCAACGTTAACTATAGTGGAAACATCAATACATTGGAACTACCTACCAGAAAGTGTAGTGCATGCAGATTCCGTAGAGAGCTTCAAGGCCGCCGTACGAAATCATCGCCAATAAAACCGTGGCGCCCACCACTCCGTTGTATAAAAGCCAAAATTGGTATCTACAACGTACCAGAAACAGATACAAAAAAGATTAGGCACCAGACTTAAAAAAATCAAAGTCTGGGCTTGTCGCGACATGTCACACTTAATTACATATTAAAACTTACCGAATTAAATCTTTTTTTCAGTGTTCTTTCTGGATAAATATTGGAATATGATATATTTCAGCGTGGTGCTTTGGCCAACTTTCTTTCCTTCCAACATTGGCGGGTACCGGAAGTAAAACAAAAGGTACAAAAATAAATCATTTGATCCCGACTCTAATGTATCATGAACATTTTACATGTGATGATCAAGTACTGTTTTTATTGTAATGCTTATGACTCAGTTATGTACTTTTTCATTAATTTAAAGTGAAGTGAAAAATACGATGATGTCTCCACGTCGACAATTTTTCAATGTTAAGTATGAAAATATACTATAAAAACAAGAAACCATAAAAACAACGATTGTAGTTAATATGTAAAGGGGACAGACATACGCTTTAGAAAAAACCTTACTGCATAGTAGCAGTAAAAATTCTGATCATTTGGATGCAATTTATCTCTTTACTGGAGTTTTATGTAAATAATTTTAGTCTTTTTTCAATTAAATCAATGAATTGGCACTAATTAAATGATTTTCAGGTACGAATTAAAGAATATATTTGTACTAGTACTGCCTCCCTCTTTTTTATTTTTTCCTGTCTTCCTCACCCTTTCTCCTTTCTCCCTCCCCTTTGCTCCTTTCTCCCCCCTCTCTCCCTGTTTCCCATTACCCTGTCCGCCCTCTCATACAAGACTTCTACAAAGGCATTTGATATATTGGTACGGCGTAATGCTAATCAATCCTATCCACCTCGTCTTAAAAGATGGATTTCGTGAGCAATATTTTATTATTTTTTTTTTATTTCTGCAAAAGTTATTGGTACGGCGGAAGCCGTACCTGCCGTACCGGCTGCTACGCCTATGTTCTACAAAACTACATTTTTGTTATTGTTAAAAACTTTATTATGGTAACATTCTCGTAATAAATATTAGGTTTTACACCGTTTTGAAAGTAAAGGTACATGCTACGGTAATCTTGTTCAAAAACCAGTATCTGTAGCACATGCCAATCTCAGACAATTTTGACATTAAAGACAATTAATTACTTCATTATAATATTTACCACATCGGTTAACTTTTTATTCTTTAAAACTGTTAATCCCATCAAAGTTAATCACGATTGTAAACAAGCAAACATTCAATTATAATTATCACAATTAATTAAAGAAGTGAACACGAGTTCACTTTAATCTCAAGAGATCCACCGCCAATAAAAACACCTAGCAATAAAATATATGCAAATTAAAAAATTTATACTATAAATTTAACGAATGTTGAACTAGGAACTGCGAATGTTGAACTAGGAACTGAAAAATCGAATGTTGAACTAGGAACTGCGAATGTTGAACAAGGAACTGAGTGTAAATGTTAAACTGAGAGAAGAGGTCTTTGGTATTTATTTGAATGTTGAATGTTGAACGTTGAACAAGTAACCAACTTGATTCACGTTATAAATTTAATTAAATATATTTTAAAATATTAAATTTATAAACTTATATTATATATTTTACATGTGTGGGACGAGTCATTTTTGAGTGGGGCGACTCGTTATTAAATGTGGGGCGACTCGTTATTAATATGGGGCGACTCGTGATGGGGCGACTCGAGAGTGGGGCGAGTCGTTACGATACCATACAAAACAAAACTAGGTCACCATTGTTTTTTTGTTTATATTTAAGGATGATGGAAGTTGAATTTAACATGTTTAATGGACCACTTTCGAAACAATATTTTATGGGACGAATAGCACGGCTTTAGGTCACGCCGATCCTGTGAGTCCCAGCTGTTTGTAAGATCATATTGCCAGGAATATGGACAGTGGGCAACAGACAGATATGTAATCCTGTAGGACTTTTCGAAGTCGTTCGACGAGGTTCCCCACCAATGCCTTCTCCTGAAACTGGCTCAATATGGGATCAAAAGCACCACAAACAGATGGATCAGAGACTTCCTGACTTATAAATCTCAGTCAGTTGAACGTGATGGACACACATCCCCACCACTGGAAGTGCTATCCGGTTTTGGGACCTCTTTTGTTTCTGGCCAATATTAACGATCTTCCATCATGTACCAACTCGGATGCAAGGTTATTCGCAGAAGACTGTCTCTTATATAGAATAATCCGAAACCAGAAGGAAGACACAGAACTCCAGAAAGACCTTTCTGCACTTGAGGAGTGGGGACGCAGGTGGCAGATGTGCTTCCAACCTCAGAAGTGAAATGTCATCAGAATCACCAACAGGCGACAACCGATTCAGACCATCTACACTTTGAATGGCCATCAACTAGACTAGTAGTGGAAAGTGGAAAATACCTCGGTGTGTAACCATCAACCAGATTTACAATGGTGCAAACACATCAACAACAACATATAAAAAGCCAAAAGATCGCTAGGTTTTCTACGAAGGAATTTAGACCGCTGTAAACCAACAGTTAAGAAGAACGCATACCACGCCTTGATCAGGCCAGAAATTGAATACGCCTCCAAACTATGGGATCCACACCAAGCAAACCATATCAGAGACGCAGAGCAGGTGCAACGCATGGCAGTTCGTTTTGCTTCAATGATTACCCAGACACCCCGGGATGTGTAACCAAATTGCCAGACCAACTCCAGTGGCAGTCTTTACAACAGAGAAGAATCACCTGCAGGCTGGTTATGTTCTACAAGTTACAACATCAACTTGTGGACAGAAACCCAGCCAACTTCATCACTACCGGTGACAGCAGGAAAAGGGGCAGCAACAAGATCCGCCAAATACGTGCCAATCGAGACGTATACAGATACTCGTTCTTCCCGTAAACAGTGAGAAATTGGAACTAGTTGCCAGATAACATCACTGAGGCGGCAACCATAGAGAGGAGTTTCAGCACAATTAGCCACCGTGCTCTGGCCACAACTTCAGAGCTGGTTACCAACGACTACAGTATAGAACAGTGTATCGTTTTAGCCTTTGTCAGAGTTTATTGTATATAGTAAAGAAGAAGCCTCCTTTTTAACCAAGCGGACTTAATATACACTCGAATTGAGTTCTACTCCATTGCAGAAGAAGAAGAATGTTAAATAGTCGGTGCTAACCTGTTTATCATACACGATGTGACAATAAACGTATATATTATACACGTGTAACCACAAGTTGTGCATATTAGTCCCCGAAAAATGAAGGAATTTAGTTACACAATCAGAATTCTACACGTGCACTTGACCACAGAGCGAATGCATTCTTTAATTTATAATAGCCCCTTTTTATAAATGACTTTCACATGCAAATATAAGACTATTGAATATGAAGTATTCATGAAATCGACCATAAAATACAGCGATAATATATAAATCTTGAAAGCAATTTTTAAGTGTTCACGTAAATCCCATGTGAACGACGTAACAATTAATTATTTTAAGCACTTGTAAACAAGACTCTATTATTTTTGTTTCAAAATGTTTATAACGTCACCGGAAAAGTATGAGACATATTATTGAATACAACTATCATAATCTTTTTCGAAATCTAAAAAGGGGTCTTAAATCAATATTGATATCCTCCCATCAAAGTCAACAAAATGTTATTTAAACAAGTACATGTATATTTGTAAATAGTGTAATATTGTATACCAAAGATAATTACTATAAACGGCCATTCAGAAAACATATCAAAATTTTGTCCGAATTGTAAACACATTTTTCCCGTTGATTTATAGTTTATTTTGATAACTGGTTATCGTCTGAATAAAAATTAAATATTGCTTGCTGGACATCAATCAATCAATCAATCAATCAATCAATCAATCAATCAATCAATCAATCAATCAATCAATCAATCACTGATGATTTATCGGATTTTTTGTTCTGGTCATAATAGTTCAATGTTCTATAGCAGTTACATATGTCCCATTGACTGTCAGGAAAAAGGTAGTTCCACTGATATCGTATATTATTGTATTATGGGTATGACAAAAATGCACCAAGATATAGCTGTTTATTCTAAATGTTGGCTGTGTGGTAAATCAATTTGTAGAGATAATTATTTTGCTTGAACTCTAAAATATGTGTCTAAAATATTTAAAAATAATGGATTGCACAGTGTTATGAATTGAATACCACATAATACCAGTGTTCACTAAGATTGATTTGCAAATTAGAAATCACATTTGTTTGCAAAGTTTGCTTTTACCTTTTCTTTATACGTTTGAGCTTTATAATTAGTTTGGGCATGGCAGATAAACAATAAGTCAGTAATATGAAGTGTTTCTCCTGTATTAAAATTTGCGTATCTATACAATTGTACTAACAACTTAAATTGTGTATTTATTCAGCATACAAATTAATGGTATAACAATTTCACTATATATTTTGTAATATGAAATTACTAAGTTAGCTACATGAAACAGCATGTACAGTTCCTTTTCAATTACAATGAACTACACTTTGACAGACTGTAATTAGTAACTCAAATCTTGTGCATTCAGCAATTACATAGTCAATTATCAATTAGATTACAAAAATAATAACAAAAAGAAAAAAACTATTTTTTCTGCGTGCTTTATTTTGACAAGAATGTAACGCAACATTGTTAATACCTCAAACATATAAATACGTATCATGGTTAACATATAATAACAAAAAATGGGAAATAAATGAGGATACCCCAAACAATTACTAGATAATCACAATGATGTCCTTAAATCCAACTCTATACTTTCTACCTGAATAACTAGGTTTTAGTGCTGCACAGCAGAAACTTATTTTAAGAAAAACACTCCATCTGAACATTGGTGTATTTTGAAAGAGTTGGAAACTGGGAATGCCTAAACTGAGTACACAGCAGAAACAGATTTGAAGAAAAACACATTTGCCTACTTTTTACCTGCCAGTTTACTAGCTAGGTTTATTACTCCTAATACTACTCAATTTTTAATACAACAAATTAATTAAAAAATTCAGTATTCATAAATGGTATTACAATTTAACTATATATTTTGTAATATGAAATTACTTGCAAACTACAATAATTAAAATTAATAAAACGTCAAAATCATTTAATTTTATAGCATCAACAGGCAATTTTAATGTGAAATTGTCGTAAAGGACTTTGTTGTTGAAGATATGACTCAAAATGTCAAGTGACGATTAAATGGCGTGAATGAATGCTTATTTTTTATATGTTTGTGTTTCTTTAACGTATGTTCCGGGATGTTTCTCTCAAGCAAATCAAGTTTCAGCCAGGTCGACCATGAGTAAATGTATTTAGGGGTCTTTGTCGGGAAGCATTCCATCTGGACATTGGTGTATTTTGAAAGAGTTGGAAACTGGGCGTCATGTAGTCACAACTTTCAACCTGACGTGCTCGGTCATGTCTAAACTGAGTACATTTGTAGCACGTGCAATAAATTTGGCAACGTGTAACAAACCAGGAATGAAATCTTGCAGCTTTGTAACAATTTTTTTTCCATCTGTGATAACTGGTATCAAATTTTTCACAGAGAAGAAATTCGGAGAGTCTACACTGTTTGAATCGTTCTGCAACAATATTAAAGTATCTGTTTATTAATAAGGTATGTAACGGTTTTAGAAACTTCATACCTAAATGTATTGGTATTTTAGGAATAATACTATTTAAATAATGTTCATCCAACAGGAGAAAACAACATATGTTTACAATATCATATACAAATTCTAAAGCACAACATATATTCCGTTCTAAACAATCTAATAGTACTTGAAATGATACACGATTCCAATCATGCATGTTAACAAAATATTCTTCTCTTTGCTTTAACATTAATAAAAAACTAGACTTTGATGACAAAATTTCGAATGCTTTACTATGAGATATAATAATGATCGGTAAGTCATTAGCAAAGTTAAATAAAAATAATTCTTTTTTACATTTTTTTTCCCACATGGGAAAGTTGAAAGCAAACTTTTCAGAGATGAGGAATTGAGGAAGTCCACAATCCCTAAACCATTCTATGACAATGTTAAAATACCTATTAAGTAACAAGACATGTAATGGTTTTAGATACCTAATTAGGTAGTTCAGAGGTATTCGAGGAATAATGCTATTCAACACACCTTCCTCTAGCAATAAAAAACATGATATATTTACCACATCATAAAAAAAATCTAAGCTACAAAGTTTATTGTATTCTATACATTCTAACAACTCCTGAAACGCAATCGAGCTAAAGCACTGCATACTAACAATACATTCAGCCCTTCTCTGCAACATAGCTAAAAAACTTGATTTAGATGACAAAACTTCATATGCTTTGCTGGGGGGCATTATGACTTTCGAGTCATCAGCAAATTTAAACACATATGAAGATGCCATTTGGGATCCCTTTTGTTTTGATTAAAACATCCACACCCACCCCCCAAATGGCATTTTTGATAACTTGTATACAAGTTAGTTAGCTACATGAAACGGCATGTACAGTTCCTTTTCAATTACAGTGAAAAACACTTTGACAGACTGTAATTAGTAACTCCAATCTTGTGCATTCAGCAATTACATAGTCAATTAACAATTAGATTACGAAAATAATAACAAAAAGAAAAAAACTCTATTTTTGCTGCGTGCTCTATTTTGACAAGAATGTATGGCAACATTGTTAATACCTCAACCATATAAATAGGTATCATGGTAAACATATAATAACAAAAATAGGAAATAAATGAGGATACCCCAAACAATTACTAGATAATCACAATGATGTCCTTAAATCCAACTCTATACTTTCTACCTGAATAACTAGGTTTTAGTGCTGCACAGCAGAAACTTATTTTAAGAAAAACACTCCATCTGAACATTGGTGTATTTTGAAAGAGTTGGAAACTGGGAATGCCTAAACTGAGTACACAGCAGAAACAGATTTGAAGAAAAACACATTTACCTACTTTTTACCTGCCAGTTTACTAGCTAGGTTTATTACTCCTAATACTACTCAATTTTTAATACAAAAAATTAATTAAAAAATTCAGTATTCATAAATGGTATTACAATTTAACTATATATTTTGTAATATGAAATTACTTGCAAACTACAATAATTAAAATTAATAAAACGTCAAAATCATTTAATTTTATAGCATCCACAGGCAATTTTAATGTGAAATTGTCGTAAAGGACTTTGTTGTTGAAGATATGACTCAAAACGTCAAGTGACGATTAAAAGGCGTGAATGAATGCTTATTTTTTTTTATGTTTGTGTTTCTTTAACGTATGTTCCGGAATGTTTCTCTCAAGAAAATCAAGTTTCAGCCAGGTCGACCATGAGTAAATGTATTTAGGGGTCTTTGTCGGGAAGCATTCCATCTGGACATTGGTGTATTTTGAAAGAGTCGGAAACTGGGCATGCCTAAACTGAGTACACAGCAGAAACAGATTTTAAGAAAAACACTCCTTCTGGACATTGGTGTATTTTGAAAGAGTTGGAAACTGGGCATGCCTAAACTGAGTACACAGCAGAAACAGATTTTAAGACAAACACTCCATCTGAACATTGGTGTATTTTGAAAGAGTTGGAAACTGGGCATGCCTAAACTGAGTACACAACAGAAACAGATTTTAAGAAAAAACACTCCATCTGAACATTGGTGTATTTTGAAAGAGTTGGATACTGGCCGTGCCTAAACTGAGTACACAGCAGAAACAGATTTTAAGAAAATCACTCTATCTGAACATTGGTGTATTTTGAAAGAGTTGGAAACTGGGAATGCCTAAACTGAGTACACAGCAGAAACAGATTTGAAGAAAAACACATTTGCCTACTTTTTACCTGCCAGTTTACTAGCTAGGTTTATTACTCCTAATACTACTCAATTTTTAATACAACAAATTAATTAAAAAATTCAGTATTCATAAATGGTATTACAATTTAACTATATATTTTGTAATATGAAATTACTTGCATATTCAACCTGGCGTGCTCGGTCATGCCTAAACTGAGTATATTTGTAGCACGTGCAATAAATTTGGCAACGTGTAACAAACCAGGAATGAAATCTTGCAGCTTTGTAAGAATTTTTTTTCCATCTGTGATAACTATTATCACATTTTTAACAGAGAAGAAATTCGGGGAGTCGACACTGTTTGAATCGTTCTCCAACAATATTAAAGTATTTTTTAACAGAGAAGAAATTCGGGAAGTCTACACTGTTTGAATCTGCAACAATATTAAAGTATCTGTTTATTAATAAGGTATGTAACGGTTTTAGAAACTTCATACCTAACTGTATTGGTATTTTAGGAATAATACTATTTAAATAACGTTTATCCAACAGGAGAAAACAACATATGTTCACAATATCGTATACAAATTCTAAAGCACAACATATATTCCGTTCTAAACAATCTAATAGTACTTGAAATGATACACGATTCCAATCATGCATGTTAACAGAATATTCTTCTCTTTGCTTTAACATTAATAAAAAACTAGACTTTGATGAAAAAATTTCAAATGCTTTACTATGAGATATAATAATGATCGGTACGTCATTAGCAAAGTTAAATAAAAATAATTCTTTTTTACATTTTTTTTCCCACATGGGAAAGTTGAAAGCAAACTTTTCAGAGATGAGGAATTGAGGAAGTCCACAATCCCTAAACCATTCTATGACAATGTTAAAATACCTATTAAGTAACAAGACATGTAATGGTTTTAGATACCTAATTAGGTAGTTCAGAGGTATTCGAGGAATAATGCTATTCAACACACCTTCCTCTAGCAATAAAAAACATGATATATTTACCACATCATAAAAAAATCTAAGCTACAAAATTTATTGTATTCAACACATTTTAACAACTCCTGAAACGCAACCGAGATAAAGCACTGCATACTAACAATATATTCAGCCCTTCTCTGCAACATAGCTAAACACTTGATTTAGATGACGCCCTAAAATCCTACTCTATACTTTCTACCTGAATAACTAGGTTATAGTGCTGCACAGCAGAAACAAATTTTAAGAAAACCACATTAATGCCTACTTTTTACCTGCCCGTTTACTAGCTAGGTTTATTACGCCTAATACTACTTAATTTTTAATAAATTTTAAAATAAATTAAAAAATTCAGTACACATAAACGGTATTACAATTTAACTATATGTTTTGTAACATGAAATTACTTGCAAACTGCAATAATTAGCAGTAAGGAAGATTACAATCGCTAAACCTTTCTATGACAATGTTAAAATACCTATTCAGTTACAAGACATGTAATGGGTTTAGGTATTTCATTAGGTAGATCAAAGGTATTCGAGGAATAATGCTATTCAACACGCCTTCCTCCAACAATAAAAACATGATGTAGTGCAAAATATATAACCTACAAAATGTAGTACATTATGTTTAGTCTAATATCTCCTTAAATGCACCAGGGCTAAAGCCATTCATATTAACAAAAAATTCAGACCTTTACTTCAGAATAACTATAAAACTAGATTTAGATGCAATACTTTTTATGCCTTACTGGGGGAAGGGGCATTATGACCGTTGAGAAATCTGCAAATTTAAACATGTGAAGGTTCTAATTGTAATGTTTGGAACTCTCTAACCCTAATGGCAATTTCAATAACATATTTCTATTATGTGGATGTGTGTGCAGTTGCTTTTTAACTATAGATAGATGTACACCTTAAACTTTTAATTGTAATTACAATCTTGTGCATTCAAAAATTGCAAGGTCACCCATTAGTTAAATTAAAATGTCAATAATGAAAGGAAATATAAAACCTAGTTACATGTAATATTTAAAAAATAATATAAGGCAAAAAGGTAAATACCTAAACAACATTAATAAGTATTATGGAGAATATAAAACCAATACTGGAATAATGGAAAATACTGGGTAATAACAACGAATAGTCCCAAAATCCTACTCTATCCTATTCTAGCTATGTTAATCTATGCAAATTAAAACAGGAGTTGTGGGAAAATAATTCAATGTTAATTTTTAGTGCAACTGATAATTATTAATAATACACCGAATAAAATACAATTATTTAATCTGAAAAAAATAAGACAGACTTAATGTCGAATATATGCTCCAATATTTTGAAAAGGCATAAATAAGCTTTATGACATTATTTTAAGTTGTGAAAGTTGCTATACTTTATTTTAAAATATTTCTGAAAATCTGCAATCTCTGCAATCTCACAATAAATCTGAGACAATATTAAAGTAAGTGTTTAGTAGTAAGATATATAATAGTTATATATTAATATTATTAAATTAAGTTGTATTAGCTAGGTCACTTGATGCATGTCGAAACAAGAATTCTATTTTAAAAATTCAATGTCTTTATTGTTTCCAGTTTAATAGGTGTATTACCATCTTATTAACCCGATTTTCAGTTTTAAATTCAAGTCCTTTGTTATATCTCCCTATTGCATCTAGCTGGTTTAATAGTTTTCTTTGCAACTTAAATTTATACTTTATTCCTTAATTTATATAGGTATTCAAGGAATATAATCCAATTAAAAATAAACTTAAGCTAGAGTTTTCATTGCCAAGAAGAACTCTATTTAAATTCATGGTTTATAATTTAAGTTTTACTAGCAATTTTGATTGCTGAATAACCATACAAGAATTTTTAAAAATTATAATTCAAAGCCTACTGTAAGCTGCCAATTTAATAGATAGGTTTACTGCAATCAAATGCACCTGATTTTGTATTTAAAATTAAATACCTTTTCTGCTACCTCTAGCTTGCTCAATAAGTTTATTTGCAGCTTACACGACCTAGGTTCATCATAACCTATTCATATTTTGTTGTTCACCAGCCAACTTACTAGCTAGAATTATTAATGCAAAATAGCGCCCTATTTACTCTCAGTGGTAAAAATTTAATTTTTAAAGTTAATTGCTTCATTCCGGAACAAGAAGTTTACCAAAACAATAAATGACTACTTTATGTCTATCAGTTGATTAGCTGGCTTATTGTCACTGGTCTTTAATTAAATTTAAGTTGAACTAACTAGTTTAATTGCTGCATAGTGGAACACGAATTTTAACCAAAATATTCAATGACAACTATATGGCTGCCAGTTTACTAGCTAGGTTTATTGCGATCTAATCTACCCCGTCTTAAATAAAACCTATGGTTAAGCTTTCGGATACCTATTCAAGTTTTGGATTTTACCTGCCAGCTTACTAGCTAGGTTTTTTGTTGCCACGTAGAACCCTACTTAAGATAAATGCCGCATAGTGAAATTAGAAAATGGTAACACAGCAAAGCCTATGTTATTCCTACCAGTTTACTAGCAAGGTTTCAGATTTATTGTCATCTTATTAACCGTATTTCATTTTAAGTTTTTCATCGTGAAAGTGAAAATAAGGTCCTCGTAAAAACGAATGACTACATCCAGCCGCTTAAATAGGTTTCGTTGCAGCTTACACAACCTAGGTTCATCATAATCTATTCGTATTTTGGTTTTTCACCTGCCAGCTTACTAGCTAGGATTAATATTGCAAAATATCGGCCTACTTAGTTTCATTGGTAAAAATTAGATTTTTTAAGTTAATTGCTTCATTCCGGAACAAGAATTTACCAAAAACAATAAATGAGTACTTTATGTCTATCAGTTTACTAGCTGGCTTTATTGTCACTGGCTTTGATTAAATTTAAGTTGAACTAACTTGTTCAATTGCTGCATAGCGGAACACAAATTTTAATCAAGCCAGAGGCTCTTAACAGCCTGTATCGCTCGCCTGATTTTATAGGCAATGAAGATGGCATTTCCCTGATATTAAACTAAGTCCTGTAATTTTCAATAAACTTTAAAGAGGACCATCCAAACAATTTTGCTAGAAAGTTTTGTTTCCATTGGTTAACTGGTTTTATAGAGAAGATTTTTTTTTTATTTGCCCATAGGGTCCTATGTTAAAATAATTCCTGCAGTGGTGGCCATTTTGAATTTCCAATCGGTTATAAAAAAACATAAACTTTAAAGAAGACCATCCAAACAATATTGTCAGTAAGTTTTGTTTCCATTGGTTAATCAGTTTCAGAGGAGAAACCTTTTACAACTTTTTCCCATAGGGTCCACTGTTAATCTTTGTAATGCTGTGGTGGCCATTTTGATTTTCCTATTGGCATTAAAACATAAACTTCAAAGAGGACCATCCAAACAATATTGCTAGAAAGTTTTGTTTCCATTGGTTTACCGGTTTTAGAGAAGAAGCCTTTTTAACATTTTTCCCAAAGGGTCCTATGTTAAACTAAGCCCTGTGTTGGTGGCCATTTTGAATTTCCAATTGTAATAAAAAACACAAACTTTATAGAGGACCATCCAAACAATATTGATATTAAGTTTTTGTTTCCATTTGTTAACCGGTTTCAGAGAAGAAGCCTTTTAAAACTTTTTCCCGTAGGGTCCTATGTTAAACTAAGTCCTGCGGTGGCGGCCATTTTGAAATTCCAGTTGGCATAGAAAACATAAACTTTATAAAGGACCATCCGAGCAATATTGCTAGTAAGTTTTGTTTTGATTGGTTAAACAGTTTCAGAGAAGAAGCCCTTTTAAACTTTCTTCCCACAGGGTCCTTTATTAAACTAAGTGTTGCGGTGGCGGCCATATTGGTTTTCCAATCCAATAAAAACACAAACTTTGTAAAGGTCCTTCCAATGAACATTATGACCAAGTTTGGTTTCAATTTGCCAAGTGGTTTCAGAGAAGAAGATTACAATGTAAAAAGTTTACAGACGCCGACGACAATTATGACGACGACGACGCCGACGCCGACGGACGCAAAGTGATAGGGTCAGGTGAGCTAAATATTCAATGACTACTATACGGCTGCTAGTTTACTAGCTAGGTTTATTGCCATCTTATCAGCCCGGTCTTTAATAAAACCTATGGTTAAACTTTCGGATACCTGTTCAAGTTTTGGCTTTTACCTGCCAGCTGACTAGCTAGGTTTTTTGTTGCACGTAGAACCCTTCTTAAGATAAATGCCGCATAGTGAAATTAGAAAATGGTAAAACAGCAATGCCTACGTTATTCCTGCCAGTTTACTAGCAAGGTTTTAGGTTTATTGTCATCTAATGAACCGTATTTTAATTTAAGTTTTCCATCATGAAAGTGAAAATAAGGTCCTCGTAAAAACGAATGACTACCTCCAGCCGCTTAAATAGATTTCGTTGCAGCTTAAACGACCTAGGTTCATCTTCAACTATTCATTTTTAATTTTCATTTGCCATCTTACTAGCTTAGTTGTTATGTTGCCTTATAGAACCCTATGTGAATTTAGAGTTAATAATTTAACTTAAGTTTACACTTCAGAGGCTATTTTATTAAATACACCTTGATATTGTTTTATTGAACTTAAATCTTCATTCAAGCTAAACCTAAAAAAACCTAGGTTCATATTTAACTAAATAATTTATTGGAAACTTGTACAAATTATTTATGAAATTATCCATATCCTGCCTTTTACCTGGCAACTAACTAACTAGGATCACTGTTGTCTCATAGAACCCGATTTAATACAAAGTTAATTTAAGGCATATGCTATAAATGATAGTTAAATCAAACAGCATTGTTTCATTGAACTTCAGTTTAGATAACATAAATCATTTAATTACTATGTTTTAACCTCCCAGTTTACTAGTATGCTTTACGTTACAGATTATATTCGGATGGAACTTAAATTTTATTAAAATGTCAATGTTTTTATATGAATTGATTTTATTAAAGTCATTGCGAAAGTATTGCTATCATTTAATTTTCTTAAAATAAAGTAAATTTAAAAAAAATGAATAAAAGGATCAGACATTTACTTACAAAAAAAAAGCCGTTTACTATCTTTACAATAATTACAGAAGTAACAAACCAGAAATAACGGTTTTAAGTCTGAATCTTACTAACTGTAACTGTTCCTGAATCTTGAATATACTTGGAAAGATCTTTAACTGAGGAAATATCCGTTAGCCTGACTTTTAAACTCTTCTTTTCTTCTGTATCTAATTTGCGCTTCTTTCTAATGCCTACAAGTATAAAGATACATTTAACATCAACTGCACTGATAACCAAACACAAGTTTTAAATGAAATAATATGTCAGCCTTATATTTGTAATCTGTTGCTTACAGTTATTTAATTTCAGTTGTTTACTTACATTAGCCTGATTCTGATCTAGGGGTAGTGTAAATAAATGACTGTAATTGTTAAGTTAAATAAAACAAGAAAAACTGTGGGCAATGCTCAATAATTGATACCCCGCTTCCCAATTTTCAAACATCCCAAATATTAATCTGATAAAAATGTTAAATATCAGGTGCACAATGGCAATATGTCACAAAGACTCTGAAAGTTTTATTAAATTCCATTCAGTATTCTAAGTGGAGCTGCTGATAAGAGATTGGTGCCATTTATGTCAATGACAAAGTACATGTTTTTCTATGGGAAACCCCAAATATCATTTTCGTTCAAAATGTTAAATATCAGGTGCAAAATGAAACTATGTGACAAGTGTAAGTTTTATCAATTTCCATTCAGTAGTATAGGAAGAGTTATGCATGAGAAAGTGTAACGGACGGACGGACGAACGGACAA
Source organism: Limnoperna fortunei (assembly GCA_944474755.1). Taxonomy (NCBI): domain Eukaryota; kingdom Metazoa; phylum Mollusca; class Bivalvia; order Mytilida; family Modiolidae; genus Limnoperna; species Limnoperna fortunei. Next base: position 90,441,641 of record OX104117.1, read on the forward strand.
CCCTATCTCTCTATACCAAGCTGGGGTATAATAAGGCATGAAATCTTAGAGTAAATATATTCACTAGTTCGTTTATACACATGTGTTCTTATTTCATTTTATCACCTTTATTCATATAGGTACACATTCTGTAAGTGTGGAAGTCATTGCATTACCTTTTGATCCACAAAGAGCCTTTCCTTTTTTATTTTGCGAACATGGTTCAAAGTCATAGTTCCTTTGAAGATTCACAGCAACTTTATCTAAAAGAAGATATTTACTTTTACGTTCGATATTTCGATTAAATGAGCATAAAATTTAAATCAAACCAGACAATAAAATATTCATACTTAACTGTCAATTCAAAATACATGTATTTGTGTGTTAAATATTTAACGAAACTGAAATGATTTATTCTTCAGGTTAAAGTAGAGCACACACGGTCTGTAGAAACGCTCGAACACACAACTTCAGTATTTACAGACTAGTGATCGACAGTAACCTAAACACCCACAGATTCCCAATATATTAGAACTAAAACATTTTTCGTATAAATTATTTGCCACAACCTCAATATTCACAAATGTACTGATAAGCTGTTAATATTCAAATGAGTGTTACATTTGTACAGCATAATTTTGATTTTTATGTTGTTTAATAAGAATTATCTGATATGACACAGTAAACAACTAATTTTGTCACACTGTCAATTAAATAATAAATGTGTTACACTTATTAAAAATTAAAAATATGACATATGACATAACGCAACTAACAAACTGGCCTTTTTCCAGAAAAATATGATATTTTTGTTTCCACACAAGGACCACATTGCACTATCATTTCGGGTTATTACGATTCTTACGAATTCAGGCTTGTTCACATTCTGACATAATTAAGATCTATGTTAGTAATTTTAAAACTGTACATTATAAGAAAGCACATAGATGTTACTCGGCCGGGTTTAATAATCCGATTAATAAAGATTTATCAAAATACCTTGCAGGACATTCAATGTGTTTCTAACAAGCAACCAAGCATCCTCACTGAAAAATTCCTTTGCGGCGTTTTGTACTTGGCGATCCAGCAAAAGATGAATATCATTTACAAGTTTTTCTGGCATTGTTTCCACTTCATCTTCTTCTATTTTTGTTCTTCTTGACTCTGCAAGTTTTGCTGCTGTGTTATCGGCAATTTTGTACAAAAATTCTGTATATACAAAAATACAACACAATTAAAACACTTCCAATATTTATGTCAATTCTTGCATAAAGGCAGCAGTTGTAGGTGAAATATTTCCTCATGTGTAACCAAGTAAAAATTATTACTAAACTAAAATAGCTTCTTAATAGTTTTCTACAAAAATAAGAACAACCCTAAAAAAATGAAAAAAAAAAACTATAAAGTACAATGATATTTGCTTGAGATACATGATGAATTTAATGCCACGAAAAATGCTTTCAAGAAAACTATAGTAAACGTATCAAAATGAAAATTCAGCCGCATTTCAGAACACCGATTAACTGTGTAAAATAATTGTTGATTTCAAAAAGTGTAATATGAGATCTACACAAGGACCATAAACTCGACCAAACGCGGTAAGCAGTTTTTTATTTTGTCATGCAAAACCCGTCGGAACGACACGGCAACGTTTACTATAGTCGATCATGCTGGATTTTAAACTATTATACTAAATGCCAAACCCCCTTGGACAAATTTTTCTGCTTGAATTTTTTTATCATTCTATATTTTACCTTTTTATTAAGAAAATTCAGTAGAAAAATGTAGATAACCTGTCCATGTTTTATAATATGCCTAATTGTTTAGTTGTTACAGATCGTCCTTGGCTTTTGCTACGGGAATTATACATAATAAGTCAGCCATTTTTGTTTATAAAGGGACCTTACGATGTTTACATATGTTCGTCTGGTTTCGTGACGTTCAATGGTATTCGGACAAATCGCGAGACTTTTCCCGCCTTAACTGCAGACGACATCACCCGAAGGATTTCGAGTAGACAACAATCGATTGTTCCTAAAGTACACTTCCGTTCTAATTGAGGTCAAATTTTAGTATGGAAAATCGCCCTTTCAAAATTTAAAAACTACCATATTTCAAAACGCTGAATATCTCGAGGAAATAATTATTGATTTCAAAAAGTACCCTTCTTGATCTACAAAAGGAGCATAAGCTGAACCATACGCGGTAAGCAGTTTTCATTTTTCACCCAAAAAACCCTCTACATAATACGTCCACACTTACTATAGGTTTGACATTTTAGTAACGTCAAAGTCAACTATTTAACACATGTAAATCTAACATACACTAGCAATCATATTCCTGAAACTTGCTCCATATTGCCTATAGAAATGAGACTTGTAGCTTGCAATCGTAACTATTTTGATGAACCTCTTTGTTTAAATCCTAACAAATTTGATAAACGTGATATAGTCATTAATTTGCTTTCCTGATATTTTTTTGTAGACCATAAATTGTGAACAAAAGATGCTAATACGTGCCCTTACCACTAACGGATGCATTCAATCCAGATTCTTGTGTCAATCCTAAGCTTAAACCTCTATGCGTTTCACTTGTTCCAGCTACTGTAAGAAATGCAAATTCAGCTGAATCTTGGAAAAATGGTGTTTTAGATTTATGTTAGCACTAAATCTGTTTAAAACTGTGTGTAATTACTCCTATTGCTGTGCAATAAGTTTAAACATTGACTAGATACTAAACGTACTTCCAAACAATTTATAAAATTTAGAATAATGCATGACTTTAATAACATGTTTAGCGCATAAGCACTTAACAGTATTTCATACGACTAATTATGCTTTTAAATTCTACACCTTTGAGTAATTATACATTGTTCTTACATCAGTAAATATACATTATTTTAGTACTGAAAGTCTTAACTTAATAGTATTTGTGTGTGCACATAGGAATTGTGCAAAAATAGGGTAAATGACACTAGAGTAAAATAAATTTCACTCACTATACCCTCACAATATACATACACATCAACATCAAATTTGATTTTTTAACATGTTGAGACCTTTAGCAATTTGTTTATCGATTGATTTTAGTTTATCAAGATGAAAAGTAATTTTGTTTTACATACCTCCTGAAGAACAGCGATCGTGTATGGATAAACTGGGTGATAGAGTAACAAACTCATCACCATCATTCCCACTAAGATTATATGGTGATAATGACGGTTGCTCTGAAAATATGCAAAACCTTACACTATAGAAATACGCATTTAAATTGTGCATTATATATGGCCCACTGTGCACCATTTACGGATAATTGCATTGTATAAAATGTTTCTCCTTAACGAAAACGCCATTCAGTTTGGTAAAAAAAACTTACACAAATATCTGTTTTTCTGAATTAACATTTGCATACATTAAATGAAAGGAAATTGTATTGGTTTATCTGATAATAAATATAAATTGAAATGCAGCTATTTGTGATGGAAAACGATTTCAATTTTCAAAATATCTTACATTCAACCTTTAACATGATTTGAGATAATTGCTCTTGATTTATTAGATCTCATGTTTCTTATATTTCTTACCGTGTACATTTTTTTCTGGAGACGAGTTGGCGTCGCTGTAATATGAATAAACATTTCTTTTATCTAGAAATAAACAGAATAATTAAGATAATATATACTAAATGAAAGGAAATTGTATTGGTTTATCTGATAATAAATATAAATTGAAATGAAGCTATTTGTGATGGAAAACAATTTCAATTGTTAAAACATCTTACATTTAACCTTTAACATGATTTGAGATAATTGCTCTTGATTTATAAGATCTCATGTTTCTTATATTTCTTACCGTGTACATTTTTTTCTGGAGACGAGTTGGCGTCGCTATAATATGAATAAACATTTCTTTTATCTAGAAATAAACAGAATAATTAAGATAATATATACTAAATGAAAGGAAATTGTATTGGTTTATCTGATAATAAAAATTGAAATGCAGCTATTTGTGATGGAAAACAATTTCAATTGTTAAAACATCTTACATTTAACCTTTAACATGATTTGAGATCATTGCTCTTGATTTATAAGATCGCATGGTTCTTATTTTTCTTACCGTGTACATTTTTTCTGGAGACGCGTTGGCTTCGCTATAATATGAATAAACATTTCTTTTATCTAGAAATAAACTCAATAATTAAGATAATATATCTTAGCACACAAAGAATGACAGTAAAATTGATGTAATTTTAAATTCACTTGTACCTTGATTAATTTCTAAAGCAGTTTTTAAATTTTAAATCCTTTTAAATCCTTAGATAATCAAAATTCTGGTACAATTGATTTAAATAATAAGTAACAACATAGGTAATAGTATCCCTTTATGTTTATATTCATGATAACTCCAACTTATATTTACATTTTGGAAGTCTGTATCTTTTTTCGTCGTCTGTACTTGGCATATGTAAACATTTCTTAACATCTACAAAAATTAGAAAACACAGATCTAACTAATAATTGCAGAAATCTACTAAATTTTGCATCTACTGCGATGCTCGTACGCTTGATTATTTCTGTTATATTTAAACCATTATTGACGCTTGAGAGATGTCAATTTCAAATTATAAAATTTGATAATATCATTTCAAATGAATAGTTTCGGATCTGATTATTATAGAAAAAGGTTGTTTGTAACATTTAAATCCTGTTATTATAAATATGCTAACCGCTTGTAATAAGTCAATGTAATTTTCAGGCCACCATAACATTTATTTCTTTTACAACATTTGTATTATCTGGGGATAATAGTACGTGCCTGGCTGTACAGCTACATTATGTAAATCTACCTGTCTTATATGCCATTTGACGGCAAATGACATTGTATTGAACAGGAAAAAAGATGTGCAACATGTGGATTTAACGAATGTGCTAATTGCTTTCAACGAGGTACAATACAATATATTTGTTCGTAACATTTCTTGTTTCACTTACAGAGTGTCTGCTTTTCTTTCGCTCCTTCTTTCCGATTTACACTATAGAATTTTCCTATAAATGTAAAAAAAAACTCATACAGTTAATGTATGACAATTCATAGTAAAATCCGAATTAACATATCGTCTAAAATAGTGACTGGTCACAATTACTTTATTTAACTTTTATACTGCACTGCTTTTATTTTTTTTTACCATAAATTAACGCTTTAAACCTTCTACATATCTACTTTTAATGTATTCCAGTTAACATATATCAACAAATATATAGAACAAACTATATCGAATGAACACAATTTGACTAAAATGTTCAGTTTGCTTCTGTGTCCCAAATCAGATGGAGATCAAATTTTGATTTGTATCCCTTGTGTAAATCAAATTACTAAACAAGGACCTTGACAAACAGACGCTTCAAAGAATAAGTTACACTCACCATGTTTGGAGATGGCAAGGTCATCTTCTGGAACTAAAGTGTTTGAAGCTGCTCCATCATTGTTTTCTGATATAATAGAGATATACATTTAAATTAACTATGTACACAGGGAAAATTTTGTCTATTAGGATTAACATAGTACTAGAGTGTATTGACTTTGTTTATACAATTAAGATAGTACGGAATGTTTTAAAAAATGCAATTATCTGACGTTCTTTATTTTAATTCCTGAAAAATTAGACAGATGTAAATATAAGATTTCGGGATAAATTCACAAGGTTATTTAGAAAATCTGAACACAGTATTTTAAATAAAACGTGATGCATAATGCTTCATTAAAAATGTGATGAGAACCACGAGACTGTAAATATGTAAAAGGTTTAAAACGCTAATTGGTGGTTGCAAAAATAAAAGTAGTGTACTATTAAAGTTAAATAAAGTCATTACCAGTAATCTTTAAACAAACATTTAATAATATGTCTTAAAAACCAATATTTTCATACTTGGTGTGGAAGATAAAACAGGAAGTGATCTTCTCTCTACTGGGAATTCATGAAATTCCGTCGTCGGTTTTTTGCCTGTAAAAATAGAAAAAACACATATTTATAATTTTCATGCATCAGTAACAAAATCATACTATGACTGAAGTATGACAGTATAAGAAGTAATAAACTAAGATAGAAACAAATGCTTACCAAAAACCAACGTTTTCAACTCCTGTTGAGTACATAGTGCTTCTTGGTCATCTGTACTCAAGAATTTTATGCACACTATATTGCCAACCATAGCTTTAGCTCAATGAAAAGCTGAGTTGTCCCATCTTCTTTAAATTGGATTGTTGCAGTCACTTCTTTTCTTTGCTGAAAAGGGAGAAATATTATTAATGGCTTAACTAAAATCGTACATACTATCACCCAACTTGGTTATAAATGTATACCTTTTTCTTCTTTTTCTGCTTTTCCAAGCACATTTTTGTGAACTGTTGATAATCATCTTTCTGAAGGTCACTTTCTTGGAGTTTCTTTAAACAATTAAACATATGTTCCTCTGGTACTCCCCGTAAGCAATCAAATTTAGAAGCTGGAAGTCTACTGTTCCTGCTGCAAATTTCTTTATACATTGCAAAGCATCTACTTGACAATGCGGTTGACAAAAATCGGATTATGTTCTTAGCATCCACTGCTTTCTTCTAAAAATATTAAAAAACTAATAATATTATTAAAATAACAAAAGTTTTTGCCCATATAAAATATATGACAATATACGACTAATTTCCACACTAGACTTAAAAGGCTTAAGGGAAAACGTGTTGGTAATTTTTAGAAAACAAAAACTAGTTTTGTTGAGCTTTATATGTATATGAATAATGAGGATCAGTTTTATATGGCATTCAATCTGATTGTTTCATATAAAAAATTAGTGATTATATAGAATTACTTTAATATGGACCTTTAAAATGTTTTCATATGCGACCTTATAGCAACTTCGAAATTCCATTTTATCTTACCCCTTTTAAATTCAGGAAACTTGTAAAAACATCTCTAAACCCTTCTGGAACTGGTGGGGGATTTTCAAATTCTGATGTATTTGTCATATGATACAATCGTTTTCTCAGCAATTCAACCTTCTGAAAGTCCGAAAACTTTCTAAAAGATCCAGTATCTTCGTTTCTGGAAACACCTAAGAACAAAGCCTCCTCTTCTGTTAAGCCACAGTAGATATTTACACTTCTATATTTAAAAATTGGATTGCTTGTTTTCTTGTAGGCTAACTTTTGCGCTTGTACACTGTGATTGCCATCTATGATATACATTTTATAATTTGCAATATCCTCTTCCTTAAAGTCTTCTTTCTTCATATCTATTACGCAACAAACTGTCGGAGCATTATCAACACTAATGGAGGACTTTTCAATCATTACCTCACTAAGTTTATTTACAAAATCATTATCAGTTTCCCTAACCTTATATCTCGTGGGTGGTTTTGTCAAGTCAAAAATATTCAAAATTCTATAGGCGACTTTCTTCTGACTTATAGCATTCAAGAGTGCGCACCTTGTAATATTTTGGTTCTCACCGTCATCCTCTGTTTCACTTTCCTGATTGCTCGAATTGCTCTTCCGGTCAAACTCCTTTGTTGTCCCTCTTTCACTGTTGCTATACGACTCATTAAGATCACTACCAAATAAGTCCTGACTGCTGTCAACATTCTCGGAGATAGATATGCTTGTCCTTATTGAGGAAGGAGAATTGGTATCATTTTCAAATAATAAAATAGAAGAGTTCCTGTAATGCTGATCACACAGAAGTGTCCTGAAAAATAGTTATGAAAGTTTACATTTGCAGTACATATACATGTCCTTTATAGTATAATGTAGATAAACATATCTAGTTTATTTAAGTAGTTGGACTTGAGGTTTACGTCATCCCAATATCTCTTAAATCTGCATTTAAATTTTGCGGATATTTGGTGAGAACTTATTGAACTTAATCTACATGGATAGGTAGCAAAATTAAAGTTAACTGATTTCACCAAGGTAGATTATTTACAACCTACCTGTCCCTAAATGATGTGCAATCATAAAAAATACTAACACATTATTTCAAAATTTGGATTTGTAATTCAAAACACATTTTCGTTAAAAAGAATCTTGAGGAAGAAATTCAACCTTAAGAGTTAAGATATCTTACCACATTTAAACATTGGAAACATAATATCTGGGAATTAAACGTTATTGTTTTAATCTAAGAAACAAACAAATAAATAAAAAAACTAGCCTATACAAGAAACGCATTCATTTGCTTAAATGAAGCTAAATCACCAGGTTTCGATGTTTCAGCGGATTATAATTATACAGAATATGCTATTACTAAGGGAAGGGAAAAACATTATAATTAACTTGTTTTGTGTATGACGAAAGTTGTTAATTGTATTACCTTGGATTTAAGAATTCTCCACACTCTTTCCAAAATTCTAACAGCGCTTTGACATCTTCAATACTACGATCGAATAAATGTGTTCTTTCAAATTTAATACCTTGCAGTTTCAGGCTCTTATCTCCGAGATTAATCTGAATAAAAACAAAATGTGTCACAAAAGTATTACAATGTACATTTTATTAACATGCATTACTGAGATCAATTACTAGTAACAAATACTATTAACCAATGTTTTACTACTAAATGTTCATGTACATACCTCATGCTACGATCATTAAAATCTTTTACTTTAAATTTCTACAGCGATCCACCTCATTTTTAGTGATTTAATTTATTTAAAGAACAGCAGCCATATTCTCAAAAACTCGTAAATTTACACTTACGTGTAAAGATAAGATAGTCGTAACTTTACGTTTACGTCTACGATTGTTCGTATTCTCGAAAGTAATCGCAGTTTTGCACGTAAAATAGCAATCGTAAATCTTACGTTTTGCACGTAGCGTTATCACGCATGCTCAGTTACTTCTTTCACTTTGGAAATAAACGTATTGAAAGAGAAATAATTACCTCAAAGTACTTAAATTATTACAGTTTTTTAATTGCATAACCTCACAAAGCAGTTGACTGGTGGAAGGAAATACGGATTTATATTTGGCTAAAGTGATATTAAAAAAAAAAAAAAAATAAAAAAAAAAAATAAATAAATAAATAAATAAATAAATAAATAAATAAATAAATAAATAAAATAAAATAAAATAAAGTTATGATATTAATTGGTGTGTTGCATAATTTTGAATATGTGTTTTAAAAAGTAATCTGTCAATTTACCATAACGTGCAACAAGACCTTTTTTAAGGTTATGTTTCTTCAGTGTAGAAATTAACGAGTAGTTTCGTGTTATAATAAAGCAATAAATAACCTAATCCCATTTTAACATAAATAAAACAGCATGATCTAAAATCGCAAATCATATAGGAAACGTTTAATTTCCGGGACGTTTTTTCATAAATTCGGTTGTTGTTTCTTTCTTTTAAAATTATAAATTTTTGTAAGAGTTATTCCCCATGAGTAACACATTTTTCAAAATATTTGCAAATTTTGAATGTTTTTTTCGTAGTTCTATGTCACGTGCAACAAAATCAATGATGCTAAGTAGTGAATGGCTTGAAAAACGATTTCTCTTTGCAAAATTATGAGGGACGCTAGGACTTACGAGCGCTCAGGAGCAGACGTAAGTTTACGATCAATTGTACACGTAACTTACAACTACGAATCTTTGAGAATATTAAAACAGACGTAAACTTACGCTACGTTTAAAATTACGTCTACGATGTTTTGAGAATATGGCTGCAGATAACGAATTCATTTGTTTGCATAATATTTACGCTTCTTTTTTAAATTTTATTTATATGTTGTCCAAGTTTTATTGAGGAGGCTAAACATTGTAGCTAGTAAACAATTAAACATAAGACTAGTCTGCACATGGGTCAAGTTGTGAGTTTATTGCTCGCTGCTAGTACTGTAAAATCTACAGTTGAACATTACAACAAGGAATGTAAACCACCATATGCTGTGTTACATACAAATAACAAATTTGAACTCATCTGTACTGAATGATCTTACTTGTACCAGTTCTTCATTTTCAGGATCTGTTAGAATTGATGTGATTTTACTGGACTGTGGTAAAATTTCAAGTTGCCTTTGCTCCTTTACACTGCCTACAAATAAATATTAACAAATACGCATGTCAACTTGTTATACGGAAAATGATTGTATACTGCACTAACAATTTATTAATACAAATATCATATAGCAAGAATTAGAAACACTTTCCTGTAGATTTCCTAAAATTTTTCGAGCATTAACATTTCAACACGAATAACATTAGAATCAGTTCTTTATATCCACGGTTTAAACATAAATACAATTTATATTTATAAACTATAGGCACATCTATTGAGTATTTTAACTGACTCAATATTAGTAATAAATTTCACAAGATTTTAAAAATGATTTGAAAGGTTATTACAATAATAACTAACGTTAACATATATTACTGAGAACAGGGTAAAGTCATACAGCCATCCGAAATAAATTTTCCCCTCTAAATAACATATAGGTAGTTCGGGGAAAGGCTACACTTTGTTCGATGCCTTAGCGAAATCTCGTTTAAATTGATAGAAAGACCCAAATTCAATATTACAACTGGAAGACAGGGACAGAGTATTATAGCCATTACAAATTAAATTTCACCCCTATATATTGTAGCGGGCCCAAAAATAAATCAGTCTAATGATGTCTGTTTCTTTTATACCAATATAGCCAAATACAAAACCACAGGTGGAGGTAGAAAACTGAAAGAAAAACCATACAATTATCAGTAACTGCACCTAACTTTGCCTAATTATACTAGTAGAATAAACAGTACCTAAGATACATGTATCATGGTCAAATACAACAATAGCTTCATATACCTATATATACTTTTGGTGTGTTTTGGTCTACATTTAATTCATTATACAATCACGTAAGACTGTACCTGATATGACACATCAATATAAGATAAAATTTAGCAGTGAAAAGCATACCAAAAATGTATACTCTTTAGGCAGGAAAAGGTATAACAAAATTGTACCATGTCAAATAAACCTAGCCTAATATACCAAAACAACACTAAAATGTACCTAAATAAGACTAAATAACATTAATTATTACACATAGAACATAAAAATGACATATGCAAAATTAAGCTCAAGAGGAGTATTAAGCTCAAGAAAGCAACATAGGGTTACAATAAACCATCCATTTAACATTGCATTTTCCATATGGGGTACCTGCAATTAAGATTTTATGTGTAGAAATCCTCTCAATTTAAACCCCCGAAAGCAGTTGCTTGTGCAAGTTGAAATGTTAGACTACATTATTCACAAATAAAAAAATATATGTTGTGCGGCAAAAATGACCGAAAATTTTGGGTGAAAAAATCATCACTGAATGAAAAAACTTCCCGGTGTAATGTAAACAAATAATTGGTTTAATATAACCATAGGTTAGTCTGTAAAAGTCTAAACTGCATGATAACATTAACAGAATTTTAGTAAATAATTATCATATTAAAATACTTGGTGCTAAATAATATTCTGTACTGTATATTAAAATAAATGTAAAAACAAAAACAAAAGTGTCTTATCCTGAACATACATGTAGGAAACAAATTGGTAGGTGTTATCATTTACTTTTGTCTCGCATGCTTTTTTCGTATAAATTTACTTATGCATAACGGGACGGGCGCGGCCATTTTAGGAGCACAAAGTATAGCGTGAAAAAACTGTCAGGTTAAACGCGATTGGTCAATAATGATTGTTAAAGTAATTATATTTTGGAAAGAGATGCAACCATTGGTATGAAAATACACAAAAAAGGAGTTTTAAACACATTTTGGAGGAAGAAAACAAATTTCGAATACGTAGGGGCACCTCTAGGAAATTTGAAAAAAATGACACTCCCCCTTTTTGACCCTCATTTTTCAATCAGAAAAGCAATGAGAACCTATAATTTCAATAACACCAAATTAATCCCCTATTCTTTAACATAAATAATCTCTTTTAATTTAACATTAAATTAACTTTGTCTTTCAACGAAATAATAATCGAAAAGGGGTACCCCCATATGGAAAATAACATTAAAAGGCCAATGGTCTTTTGCATTCTTATTTGTTTTTCTTACCGGTATTTAAATTTGACTGAAAATAACGAAAATATTGATAGAAATAAAGCTTGTAGTATGAACTATCTATGCTTTATGTCAGCACTAGTTTATATAAAATGTACATATATGTATAATGACAAAATAAATAATCAGCTTCTACAGTAATTGTTGACTTATTCTGAAGAGAGTTTTTTGCGTGAAAAATGAAAACTGTTTACTACGTATGGTTCAGCTTATGCTCCTTTTGTAGATCAAGAAGGGTACTTTTTGAAATCAATAATTATTTCCTCAAAATATTCCGCGTTTTGAAATACGGCAGTTTTAAATTTAGAAAGGGCGATTTTCCATACTTAAATTTGACCTCAATTGACCAATTTCCAGTTTTACATGATTTATCTCCCCTTTTGCTTCCGGTTAAAAAACTACGGCTGTCATCACTACAAGTCTATGATACTGAAATAAAGATTTTGCTTTGTTTTTGTATTGTTTGTTTATGCCAATTAAATTTTCATCTAACTAACCTCATTAGTAGATGTTACTATAGACATAGGCAACAGGTGAGTTTGAATACAACACGGATGTCACTGATAAGCTCGTTTATTCAAGCTATAAAACAATTAGCATAAGGTAAATAGGGTAATAAACATCGGTGAATTAATTTACGATCACGTTTACACCGCGAGTGGTTTTAATAACCTTCCTCAGTCATATATTCACACAACTGAAGCGTGAAAATTTATCGAAGACAATTGTCCATTTCAAAAGGTTTCAACAGGACAAACTGCGGCATAAAACATGGACAGGTTATCGTATCTACATTTTTCTACCGAATTTTCGTAATAAAAAAGGTAAAATATAGAATAATAAACAAATGCAAGCAAACCAAATTTTCCAAGGGGTTTGGCATTTAGTATAAAGGTCATAATCAGACGTTATATAAATATACAATATTAGAACATTGTCAGAAAATATACAGTTTATTAGAAACAGGTATACACGCGAGGCACTGCGGAGCATTTCTTACCTGTTTTGTGGCGAGTACAAATAAACTGTATATTTTCTGACAATGTACGAATATTGTTTTTATTATGCAACGAAAAAATACTAAAGGAAAACATGAAAAAGTGCACTTCTAGTCGATTTTTTCACTTGTAATTTTCGGCGCGTATTTGAGTGATAGCCGGACGTCACAAACAAATATCGTATTCGACAACAAGCCGTAAACCAGAACAGAATACTAAATATCGTTATAGGTATGGACAGGGGTACCAGAAGCTGACGTCATTATTTACAAATAAAGCTTTGCTTTATTCCAAGGGTCGTATTTGTATAGTTGAAGCGGTAGTTGCAGAATAAATTCTACTACTAAATAATACATTTTACACAATAAATACCAAATTGCTAGTAATATTATGCAAAATACAAACATATAAACTACTAAAACCAGACGGGTATAGACCACAGGGGCTTGTAAAAATAGATTTACTTGCGCTTTCGAATGATACTGGGTCGATTTTGTTATAGTGTGGGAGAAGGGAAGAAACAGAGTCTATACCCGCCAACTTTCAAAAAAAAAAATTAAAAATATTTAATTTACCCCTATCTACACGGGTTTGTGATTAATTCTGTTCCGAATTGAATTATCTTCATGAAAAACCCTACCTTTATGTTTCTAATGTCATTTAACTCTTAAATTTTAATAATTTCCACCAGTTTGAAACGAAACGGACAATAACCCTGGACAGAAGTGGACTTTATCGTTACTGAGAAAGGGAGTACCGAAAGGCCCCAAAGACAACAAACGATAAAGTCACACAAAAAAACTAATAATAATTCAGTTAATTTTTTAAAAAATGTCATCAACAGTTTATTTAGTTTAAAAAATCACAAAAGTAAATTATTTCTTATTGATTGTTTTGCAAAAATACGGCTCTTCTTGAAAATATTATTAAGTTCTTAACAATATTTATGGACATGAATGTTAGTTTTCCATTTGGAATACGTGTAATTGCAAATCTTTTGAAACAATTTTAACTACTGTAAAAATAATTCAATGGAAACTGGGACTAGTATTTATATGTTCCTGATGGAAATTGCACTGTGTCGGTATTTTTCTTTGATCATCCTACGATGCTCGACGGAAAGGCACGATAACTGTCGATCATACCCCCCCAAAGAACCACATGACTATGGGATAAAGATCCATATGGGTCTTCAAGTTTCGCAATACAATACACCACGTTTGTCTACTCTAACGAAGTCGAAACTTTTGTAATTTAAAATGAACTCCAAGTATTTATCCCTTTTTTAAACTATAATTTTCTTAATACAAAATTTTAGTTGTAATTTTTTCTATAGAATATCTATATATGTATCTTTATGTATTTTTCTACAACGAGAAACACATGCCTTTTGAGATTGTTCATCGATTTGTTAAAATACATTACCATAACATTGACATAACGATAATCTATGATTTTTTTAAAAGTTATGTTAATTAGACGATGTGTGACTTTGATTTTATTCACTATTAATAAGTATTCTGTAAAATGTAATTATGTTAATTAGGAAAAGAGAACGGAGCTTCTTTAATGTATCATGTCTATATATAAATCAAAACTAGACTGCGCACAACAGCTCAAAATTACCCAACACGCATTTTTACTGATTTTATCCGTTTTTGTTATACATGACAAATTGGCTGCTTTTAGTCACGTTATTTGTGTATATAAATTCTGTAATGTAAATATTTATTCAACGGGATATATTTTTATTCTATTTGATAAATAATTCCCTTAACGTGAAATAAGATTTGTTTTATTTTCAAATTAAGAAGGTAATGTCATTTTGATATTTATAATTAAAAAAAAAACCTTTATGGCAACATGGACGCGAGATTGTACCGACAGTGCTAGTTGATTGTTTGGTCGAACAATATTAGAGAAAACTCAATATCAGTTAAAAAAATGCAAAAAGTATAATATAAAAGTAATTTAGGTAATGCTTATTCTGATAAAATGTACTTACTAGAAAGGAACTCTGTAGCTTGCTTTCCATCTATAAACAAATGAACTTCAGCAATTTTTTCTACTTTTGCACTCCAATTCTTGTATTTTGGCATTTCGTTGTTAATTCAAAAGGCGTAATCTACATTCGCTAACTGATAAAAAATTATCTGTACGCAACTTAAATAGTAAAAAATTCCTGTTTTTATTGGACGATTAAACTCAACCAATCCGCAGTGGTGTGTTTAGTGGGCGTACGCAATATTCTTTAGCACGTTTAAAATTAATTGGTTATGTTTTAATATTGTATATGAATCAGTTGTATACTCATAAATAAGAAAATGTTGAAAAAGTTGTTATTATTGTTTGGCTTTCTTCATGGAAATCCGATAAATACTCAAAAGTGCATGCCTGTAAATAAAGTAATTAGTACACCGGTAAAATCAGATATGAGGAAATTTTTGTGTCATTGTTCGATATCGTTCAATATCCTTTTATTTCTATAATTATATTTCCCCCACTTGACTAAAGGCCAGTTGGTTTTAAAAATAGGTTTTTTGCTGAGACATTAAAACACCCTGACAACATTGTCACTTGCCCTGATTACGAATCTGACCTTATAAAATTTATAACCTTGATTTCTCGATGAAATTTTATTTGTCCACCTCTCTGTCAAGACGACCGCTGGTGGCCGTTACCCCTCGAGGGTATTACCAGCCCAGATATTTATAAGTTTTATAATTATTTGGATTGTAGTATCTTCGGGGTTTGAGCGCCACAGACGAAATACGCACGCGACCTGGCATAATAAATATTATAACCTTAGTATGTGGTCAGAAAAATGTACAAGTGCATGTAAGATAATAAAAAAAGTGTAAATTTTTCTAAGTCATCCAATTAAGTTTGATCGCGGGCATCGAATAAATACTAAGTATATCCTTTTGTCGGTTTCTGCTTGTGAAAAAAGCATATAGCATATAGGTAGATTGAATGTTGAGGAAATTTCAAGCAACAGATTAAATTGAATGATAAGTTGCTGAAACTGATAAAACAGGACGAGTTGTTCGCATTTTTTTCATCAATATCTTATTGTGTTTGAAACTATTTTTTTATTATCACAAGGTTCTTGTGACAATAAAAAATTAAAGGTTCTTTAATGAATGAAACAATTATTATCATGTCCTAAATGCGAGAAGATCATAATTTGTAGAGAGTTTCCTGCTATTCAATGGAGATTGGAAATAGGTATGTGTGCTGCGGAAACTTTATTATGGAAGTTAAGTGACAGAAAAATTACACATTTGTCTTACAGTTTAGTAGTCCTACTCCTTCCAGATCATCACTAGTCATTTACTCACATAAATTATTTCAATTTATGGATAAACAAATGCACTATTTTCATGTTTACAAAATTTGAAATATGTGTTGCAATTATTTAGCGAAATTCCGAAGACCCAGTGACGTGATTGTGTTTATTAACATCTCGATTTTTGTTCAGTACAATTAGTTGATAGACAACAGTTCTTATAATGCATGTCAAAATACTGACATTTGAGACAGTCTGTAATATTCCAGCAGTTTCCTACCACTCGGCAAAATTTCACATTTTCTATAGGTTCCAAGCAAAGTTTTAAAAAAATATGTAAGATAATAAGAAGGTGTATAATTTGCGTATATTTAAAGACATTTTTGTTTGACTACGGCTATCGAATACATGTTATCAAGAAACACATGTTATCAAGCAAAGCCTTTTGCAATTTTTCTGCATGTGAAATAAGCATTATTTGGATTGCATGTTGATTAAATTTCAAGTAATTCATTCAATGTTGTGATAAACGACTGAAACTAATAAACATTTAGAGTCGTATGTATTCGTTTATCTAAATCTTACTCTTTTTGAAAGAACAATTCTTTTATGATCCTAAGAACTTTCATGAATGAAACAATTATCATTATTTCCAGTCCGTAAGATCGTAAATTACATTCCGGCAGTTTCCTACCACTTCGCAAAAGTTCACATTTTCTATGCTTTCTTCCGGAAGTCAAAAAACCAAACATGTAAGATAATAAATAAGTAAATCAATAATTTCTTTATATTTAAAGACAATTTTGCAGTTAAGTTTAATCACGGGCATCAAGTACATGTAATCAAGTAATGCATGTTATCCAAAATACCCTATGAATAAAACAATTATGATTATTTCCGACATTCTGGAAGATAATAATCTATATTAGGGCACGTTCCAACTACTAAGTGGAGAGAAATATTGTGTGTGTGTGCTACTGAAACTTTAGGTACTGTGATAGAAAAAGTTCACATTTGTCTAACTCGTTCCACATTAGCAATAGTCTTTTACTAATGTGTTGTAAAGTTCAAAAAACGTCATATTTATTTTCACAAAATATGGGGTTGAAATATTTGACAAAATTACAACTCATTGTATAACTATGAAATTAAAATATTGGTACAATAATTTTACGAAATGGATACCGGAAGACCCAGTGACGTGATTTTCTTTATTAACATCTTCCTTTTTTCTGTTGTTCAGTACAAATATTTTCTAGTCAACAGTTCCTTAAAGGTGTGTTAAAGCAAAGACATTTGCGACAGTCGGTAAGATCATAAATTACATTCCGGCAGCTTCCTACCACTTCGCAAAAGTTCACATTTTCTATGCTTTCTTATCAAAGTTAAAAAAAACAAACATGTAAGATAATAAATAAGTAAATAAATAATTTGTTTATATTTCAAGACAATTTTGCAGTTACGTTTGATCACGGGGCATCAAACGAAGTAATCAAGTAATGCATGTCATCCGGTTTGCCATATGGCAAGTTTTCTGCATGTGAAATAAGGTTATAGGTGGATTCCCTGTTGACATAATTTCAAGCAGCTGTTTCAATGTTGTTACCACTGAAAAGCATAAAAGCAGGACGAGTTGTATGGATTTCTTTATCAATACCTTACTCTGTTTAAAAAAACAATTCTTATTATAAGAACTTTAAATAAATGAAACGAATATGATCATTTCAGAAAGTCGGAAAGATAATAATTTATACATGGACACTTTCCTACTACTCATTTGAGAGAGATAATAGGCAGGTGTGCTACTGAAACCTAATTGTTGTGGGTAAAGTGATAGGAAAAGTTCACATTTGTGTAACAGTCAGAAAAGTTTTGTTGTTCTATTCGTTTCAGATCAACAATAGTCATTTACTTACATATTTTTATCAATTTTGGAATAAACTATGCACTATTTTCATGCTCACAAAATTTGATATATTTGCCACATTCATTTAATCATCCTATAATTATGAAATCTATACTTTGTAGCGTTTATTTGACGACATGGATACCAGAAGACCCAGTGACGTGATTTTATTATTAACATCTTACTTTTTTTCAGTACAATTGCTTTATAGTCAACAGTTCCTTTAAGGCATGTTAAAGTACAGACATTTGCAATATTCGGTACGATCACACATTATATTCCGGCAGTTTCCTACCACTCAGCCAAATTTGACATTTTCTGTGTGTGCTGCGAAAAGTGTACAAGAGAATGCAAGATAATATAACAGAATATATATATTTCTACATTTGAACAATAGATTCAGTTAAATGATACATTGCAGAAACTGATAAAATAGAACGAGTCGTATTCACTTGTTTAACAATATCTCACTGTATTTGAAAGCTATTTTTGATTGTCTACAGAATCTTTAATGAATGAAACAATTATTGTCATTTTCTACATGCGGGAAGATCATAATTTAAATATAGAGTTTTCTACTATTCAATGGCGAAAGATAATAGGTATATTTGCTACAAAAATTTTATTATTGAAGTAAAGTGACAGAAAAATTGCACATTTGTCTTACAATTTAGTAATTCTACTCCTTCCAGATCATCACTAGTCATCTACTCACATAAGTTATTTCAATTGTTGATAAACAAATGCACTATTTTCATGTTCACAAAATTTGAAATATGTGTTGCAATTATTTGACGAAATTGATAACGGAAGACCCAGTTACGTGATTGTGTTTATAAACATCTTGTTTTTTGTTCAGTACAATCTTTCGTAGACAACAGTTCTTTAAATGCATTTTAAAGTGCTGAAATTTCTGACAGTCGGTAAGATCATAAAGTACATTCCAGCAGTTTCCTACAACTCGCCAAACTTTTACATTTTCTATCGGTTCGAAGGAAAGTTTTTAAAAAGACATGTAAGATCATAAGAAAGTATATAACTTGTTTACATTTAAAGACATGTTTCAGCCTTGTTTGACCACGGCCATCGAATACATGTTATCATGTATAGCCATTTGCGATTTTCCTGCATGTGAAATAAGCATTAATTGGATTGCATGTTGATTAAATTTCAAGCAATTAATTCAATGTTGTGATAAACGACTGAAACTAATAAACATTTAGAGTCGTATGCATTTGTTTATCTAAATCTTACTCTGTTTGAAAGAACAATTCTTTTATGATCATAAGAACTTTCATGAATGAAACAATTATCATTATTTCCAGTCCGTAAGATCATAAATTACATTGCGGCAGTTTCCTACCACTTCGCAAAAGTTCACATTTTCTATGCTTTCTTACGGAAGTCAAAAAACCAAACATGTAAGATAATAAATCAGTAAATCAATAATTTCTTTATATTTAAAGACAATTTGGCAGTTAAGTTTAATAAAGGGCATCAAGTACATGTAATCAAGTAATGCATGTTATCCAATATACCCTATGACAAGTTTTCTGCATATGAAATAAGCATTTAGGTGGATTGCATGTCGACTTAATTTCAAGCAACCGATTCAATGTTTTGATAAACGACTGAACAGGATAAAAGCAGAACGAGTGGTTTGAATTTATTTATCAATACCTTACTATGTTTGAAGGAACAATTCTTAAAGTATCGCAAGAACTTTTAATGAATTAAACAAATATGATCCTTTCCTACATTCGGGAAGATCATAATTTATATACAGACATATTATGATAATAAGCATGTGTGCTACTGAAACTTTATTATTATAGGTTTTTTAATAGGAAAAGTTTACATAAGTATAACAGTAAGAGAAGCTTTGTTGTCCTACTCGTTGCAGATCAACAAAATTCATTTACTCACATGTTGTTTTTTTCAAGTTAGGAATACACTATGTACTATTTTCATGCTCACAAAATTTGAAATATTTGTCAAAATCATAATTCATATTATAAATATGAAATCTATACTACTGTTGCGTTTCTTTGACGACATGGATACCAGAATACCCAGTGACATCATTTTGGTTATTAACATATTGCTTTTTTATTAGTACAATTGCTTTAAAGTCAACAGTTTCTTGAAGGCATGTTATACTATTGTCATTTGCGCCTTTAGGAAAGATCATAAATTATATTCCGGCAGTTTCCTACCCTTAGGAAAATTTCACATTTTTAAGTGTAGTGAGAAATGTGTATAAGAGTATGTGAGATAATAAAGAAAGTATATATTTTTCTAAAATTAAAGGCCCTTTTTAAATTAGTTTGATCGCGGGCATCGAATAAATGATATGAATAGCCTTTTCCCAGTTTCTGCTAGTGAAATATGTGAAAATAGGTGCACTACTTGTTGACAAAATTTCGAACAATTGATTCAATGATATGATAAATTGTTGAAACTGATAAAACTGGGTCTGGGTGAGGCGTTTGCATTTTTATCAATATATTACTGTGTATGAAAGCTAATTGTCACAAGAACCATTAATGAAAGAAACAATTATTATCATTTCCTTCATGCGAGAAGTTCATAATTTATAAAGAGAGAGTTTCCTGCTATTCAATGGAGATAAATAGGTATGTGTGGTGCGGAAACTTTATTATTGAAGTAAAGTGACAGCAAAAATTGCACATTTGTCTTACAGTTTAGTAGTCCTACTCCTTCCAGATCATCACTAGTCTTCTACTCACATAAATTATTTCAATTGTGAATAAACAAATGCACTAGTTTCATGTTTACAAAATTTGAAATATGTGTTGCAATTATTTGACGAAATTGATAACGGAAGACCCAGTTACGTAATTGTGTTTATAAACATCTTGTTTTCTGTTCAGTACAATTCTTTCGTAGACAACAGTTCTTTTAATACATATTAAAGTGTTGAAATTTGCTACAGTCGGTAAGATCATAAATGACATTCCAGCAGTTTCCTACCACTAGGCAAAATTTCACATTTTCTATCGGTTCTAAGCAAAGTTTTCAAAAGACACGTAACATCATAAGAAAGTATTTAACTTGTTTACATTTAAAGACATGTTTCAGCCTTGTTTGACCACGGCCATCACATACATGTTATCATGTATAGCCATTTGCAATTTTTCTGCATGTAAAATAAGCATTAATTGGATTGCATGTTGATAAAATTTCAAGTAATTGATTCAATGTTGTGATAAACGACTGAAACTAATAAACATTTAGAGTCGTATGTATTCGTTTATCTAAATCTTACTCTGTTTGAAAGAACAATTCTTTTATGATCATAAGAACTTTAATGAGTGAAACAATTATCATTATTTCCAGTCCGTAAGATCATAAATTACATTGCGGCAGTTTCCTACCACTTCGCAAAAGTTCACATTTTCTATGCTTTCTTACTAAAGTTAAAAAAACAAACATGTAAGATAATAAATAAGTTAATCAATAATTTCTTTATATTTAAAGACAATTTTGCAGTTAAGTTTAATCACGGGCATCAAGTACATGTAATCAAGTAATGAATGTCATCCAATATACCCTATGACAAGTTTTCTGCATATGAAATAAGCATTTAGGTGGATTGCATGTCGACTTAATTTCAAGCAACCGATTCAATGTTTTGATAAACGACTGAAAAGGATAAAAGCAGGACGAGTAGTTTGAATTTCTTTATCAATACCTTACTCTGTTTGAAGGAACAATTCTTTAAGTATCACAAGAACTTTTAAGGAATGAAACAAATATGATCATTTCCGACATTCGGGAAGATCATAATTTATATACAGGCACTTTCCCACTACTCAATCGAGAATGATAACAAGCATGTGTGCTACTGAAACTTTATTATTATAGGTTATTTAATAGGAAAAGTTTACATAAGTGTTACATTAAGAGAAGTTTTGTTGTCCTACTCGTTGCAGATCAACAAAATTCATTTACTTACATGTTGTTTTTTCAAGTTAGGTATACACTATGTACTATTTTCATGCTCACAAAATGTGAAATATTTGTCAAAATCATACTTCATACTATAAATATGAAATCTATACTACTGTTGCGTTTTTTTGACGACATGGATACCAGAATATCCTGTGACATCATTTTGGTTATTTACATATTGCTTTTTTATTAGTACAATTGCTTTAAAGTCAACAGTTTCTTGAAGGCATGTTATACTATTGTCATTTGCGCCTTTAGGAAAGATCATAAATTATATTCCGGCAGTTTCCTACCCTTAGGAAAATTTCACATTTTTAAGTGTAGTGAGAAATGTGTATAAGAGTATGTGAGATAATAAAGAAAGTATATATTTTTCTAAAATTAAAGGCCCTTTTTAAATTAGTTTGATCGCGGGCATCGAATAAATGATATGAATAGCCTTTTCCCAGTTTCTGCTAGTGAAATATGTGAAAATAGGTGCACTACTTGTTGACAAAATTTCGAACAATTGATTCAATGATATGATAAATTGTTGAAACTGATAAAACTGGGTCTGGGTGAGGCGTTTGCATTTTTATCAATATATTACTGTGTATGAAAGCTAATTGTCACAAGAACCATTAATGAAAGAAACAATTATTATCATTTCCTTCATGCGAGAAGTTCATAATTTATAAAGAGAGAGTTTCCTGCTATTCAATGGAGATAAATAGGTATGTGTGGTGCGGAAACTTTATTATTGAAGTAAAGTGACAGCAAAAATTGCACATTTGTCTTACAGTTTAGTAGTCCTACTCCTTCCAGATCATCACTAGTCTTCTACTCACATAAATTATTTCAATTGTGAATAAACAAATGCACTAGTTTCATGTTTACAAAATTTGAAATATGTGTTGCAATTATTTGACGAAATTGATAACGGAAGACCCAGTTACGTAATTGTGTTTATAAACATCTTGTTTTCTGTTCAGTACAATTCTTTCGTAGACAACAGTTCTTTTAATACATATTAAAGTGTTGAAATTTGCTACAGTCGGTAAGATCATAAATGACATTCCAGCAGTTTCCTACCACTAGGCAAAATTTCACATTTTCTATCGGTTCTAAGCAAAGTTTTTAAAAAGACACGTAACATCATAAGAAAGTATATAACTTGTTTACATTTAAAGACATGTTTCAGCCTTGTTTGACCACGGCCATCACATACATGTTATCATGTATAGCCATTTGCAATTTTTCTGCATGTGAAATAAGCATTAATTGGATTGCATGTTGATAAAATTTCAAGTAATTGATTCAATGTTGTGATAAACGACTGAAACTAATAAACATTTAGAGTCGTATGTATTCGTTTATCTAAATCTTACTCTGTTTGAAAGAACAATTCTTTTATGATCATAAGAACTTTAATGAGTGAAACAATTATCATTATTTCCAGTCCGTAAGATCATAAATTACATTGCGGCAGTTTCCTACCACTTCGCAAAAGTTCACATTTTCTATGCTTTCTTACTAAAGTTAAAAAAACAAACATGTAAGATAATAAATAAGTTAATCAATAATTTCTTTATATTTAAAGACAATTTTGCAGTTAAGTTTAATCACGGGCATCAAGTACATGTAATCAAGTAATGAATGTTATCCAATATACCCTATGACAAGTTTTCTGCATATGAAATAAGCATTTAGGTGGATTGCATGTCGACTTAATTTCAAGCAACCGATTCAATGTTTTGATAAACGACTGAAAAGGATAAAAGCAGGACGAGTAGTTTGAATTTCTTTATCAATACCTTACTCTGTTTGAAGGAACAATTCTTTAAGTATCACAAGAACTTTTAAGGAATGAAACAAATATGATCATTTCCGACATTCGGGAAGATCATAATTTATATACAGGCACTTTCCCACTACTCAATCGAGAATGATAACAAGCATGTGTGCTACTGAAACTTTATTATTATAGGTTATTTAATAGGAAAAGTTTACATAAGTGTTACATTAAGAGAAGTTTTGTTGTCCTACTCGTTGCAGATCAACAAAATTCATTTACTTACATGTTGTTTTTTCAAGTTAGGTATACACTATGTACTATTTTCATGCTCACAAAATGTGAAATATTTGTCAAAATCATACTTCATACTATAAATATGAAATCTATACTACTGTTGCGTTTATTTGACGACATGGATACCAGAATATCCTGTGACATCATTTTGGTTATTTACATATTGCTTTTTTATTAGTACAATTGCTTTAAAGTCAACAGTTTCTTGAAGGCATGTTATACTATTGTCATTTGCGCCTTTAGGAAAGATCATAAATGATATTCCGGCAGTTTCCTACCTTCAGGAAAATTTCACATTTTCAAGTGTAGTGAGAAAAGTGTATAAGAGTATGTGAGATAATAAAGAAAGTATATATTTTTCTACAATTAAAGGCCTTTTTAAAATTTTGATCGCGGGCATCGAATAAATGATATGTATAGCCTTTTCCCAGTTTCTGCTAGTGAAATACGTGTATATAGGTGCACTACTTGTTGACCAAATTGCGAGCAATTGATTCAATGATATGATAAATTGTTGAAACTGATAAAACTGGGTGAGGCGTTTGCATTTTTATCAATATATTACTGTGTATGAAAGCTAATTGTCACAAGAACCATTAATGAAAAAACAATTATTATCATTTCCTACATGCGAGATGATCATAATTTATATAGAGAGAGTTTCCTGCTATTCAATGGAGATAAATAGGTATGTATGGTGCGGAAACTTTATTATTGAAGTAAAGTGACAGCAAAAATTGCACATTTGTCTTACAGTTTAGTAGTCCTACTCCTTCCAGATCATCACTAGTCTTCTACTCACATAAGAAAAATTGCAAAGAAAACCGACCGACATAAATTATTTCAATTGTGGATAAACAAATGCACTATTTTCATGTTTACAAAATTTGAAATATGTGTTGCAACTATTTGACGAAATTGATAACGGAAGACCCAGTTACGTAATTGTGTTTACAAACATCTTGTTTTCTGTTCAGTACAATTCGTTCGTAGACAACAGTTCTTTTAATACATATTAAAGTGCTGAAATTTGCTACAGTCGGTAAGATCATAAATGAAATTCCAGCAGTTTCCTACCACTAGGCAAAATTTCACATTTTCTATCGGTTCTAAGCAAAGTTTTTAAAAAGACACGTAACATCATAAGAAAGTATATAACTTGTTTACATTTAAAGACATGTTTCAGCCTTGTTTGACCACAGCCATCACATACATGTTATCATGTGTAGCCATTTGCAATTTTTCTGCATGTGAAATAAGCATTAATTGGATTGCATGTTGATAAAATTTCAAGTAATTGATTCAATGTTGTGATAAACGACTGAAACTAATAAACATTTAGAGTCGTATGTATTCGTTTATCTAAATCTTACTCTGTTTGAAAGAACAATTCTTTTATGATCATAAGAACTTTAATGAGTGAAACAATTATCATTATTTCCAGTCCGTAAGATCATAAATTACATTCCGGCAGTTTCCTACCACTTCGCAAAAGTTCACATTTTCTATGCTTTCTTACTAAAGTTAAAAAAACAAACATGTAAGATAATAAATAAGTTAATCAATAATTTCTTTATATTTAAAGACAATTTTGCAGTTAAGTTTAATCACGGGCATCAAGTACATGTAATCAAGTAATGAATGTTATCCAATATACCCTATGACAAGTTTTCTGCATATGAAATAAGCATTTAGGTGGATTGCATGTCGACTTAATTTCAAGCAACCGGTTCAATGTTTTGATAAACGACTGAAAAGGATAAAAGCAGGACGAGTAGTTTGAATTTCTTTTTCAATACCTTACTCTGTTTGAAGGAACAATTCTTTAAGTATCACAAGAACTTTTAATGAATGAAACAAATATGATTATTTCCGACATTCGGGAAGATCATAATTTATATACAGGCACTTTCCCACTACTCAATCGTAAATGATAACAAGCATGTGTGCTACTGAAACTTTATTATTATAGGTTATTTAATAGGAAAAGTTTAGATAAGTGTTACATTAAGAGAAGTTTTGTTGTCCTACTCGTTGCAGATCAACAAAATTCATTTACTTACATGTTGTTTTTTCAAGTTAGGTATACACTATGTACTATTTTCATGCTCACAAAATGTGAAATATTTGTCAAAATCATACTTCATACTATAAATATGAAATCTATACTACTGTTGCGTTTATTTGACGACATGGATACCAGAATACCCTGTGACATCATTTTGGTTTTTAACATATTGCATTTTTATTAGTACAATTGCTTTAAAGTCAACAGTTTCTTGAAGGCATGTTATACTATTGTCATTTGCGCCTTTAGGAAAGATCATAAATTATATTCCGGCAGTTTCCTACCCTCAGGAAAATTTCACATTTTTAAGTGTAGTGAGAAAAGTGTATAAGAGTATGTGAGATAATAAAGAAAGTATATATTTTTCTACAATTAAAGGCCTTTTTTAAATTAGTTTGATCGCGGGCATCGAATAAATGATATGTATAGCCTTTCCCAGTTTCTGCTAGTAAAATACGTGTATATAGCTGCACTACTTGTTGACAAAATTTCGAGCAAATGATTCAATGATATGATAAATTGTTGAAACTGATAAAACTGGGTGAGGCGTTTGCATTTTTATCAATATATTACTGTGTATGAAAGCTAATTTTCTAATTGTCACAAGAACCATTAATGAAAGAAACAATTATTATCATTTCCTTCATGCGAGAAGTTCATAATTTATATAGAGAGAGTTTCCTGCTATTCAATGGAGATAAATAGGTATGTGTGGTGCGGAAACTTTATTATTGAAGTAAAGTGACAGCAAAAATTGCACATTTGTCTTACAGTTTAGTAGTCCTACTCCTTCCAGATCATCACTAGTCTTCTACTCACATAAATTATTTCAATTGTGGATAAACAAATGCACTAGTTTCATGTTTACAAAATTTGAAATATGTGTTGCAATTATTTGACGAAATTGATAACGGAAGACCCTGTTACGTAATTGTGTTTATAAACATCTTGTTTTCTGTTCAGTACAATTCTTTCGTAGACAACAGTTCTTTTAATACATGTTAAAGTGCTGAAATTGGTGACAGTCGGTAAGATCATAAAGTACATTCCAGCAGTTTCCTACCACTAGGCAAAATTTCACATTTTCTATCGGTTCTAAGCAAAGTTAATAAAAAGACACGTAACATCATAAGAAAGTATATTACTTGTTTACATTTAAAGACATGTTTCAGCCTTGTTTGACCACGGCCATCGAATAAATGTTATCATGTATAGCCATTTGCAATTTTTTTGCATGTGAAATAAGCATTAATTGGATTGCATGTTGATAAAATTTCAAGTAATTGATTCAATGTTGTGATAAACGACTGAAACTAATAAACATTTAGAGTCGTATGTATTCGTTTATCTAAATCTTACTCTGTTTGAAAGAACAATTCTTTTATGATCATAAGAACTTTAATGAGTGAAACAATTATCATTATTTCCAGTCCGTAAGATCATAAATTACATTCCGGCAGTTTCCTACCACTTCGCAAAAGTTCACATTTTCTATGCTTTCTTACTAAAGTTAAAAAAACAAACATGTAAGATAATAAATAAGTAAATCAATAATTTCTTTATATTTAAAGACAATTTTGCAGTTAAGTTTAATCACGGGAATCAAGTACATGTATTCAAGTAATGAATGTTATCCAATATACCCTATGACAAGTTTTCTGCATATGAAATAAGCATTTAGGTGGATTGCATGTCGACTTAATTTCAAGCAACCGATTCAATGTTTTGATAAACGACTGAAAAGGATAAAAGCAGGACGAGTAGTTTGAATTTCTTTATCAATACCTTACTCTGTTTGAAGGAACACTTCTTTAAGTATCAGAAGAACTTTTAATAAATGAAACAAATATGATCATTTCCGACATTCGGAAAGATCATAATTTATATACAGGCAATTTCCCACTACTCAATCGAGAATGATAACAAGCATGTGTGCTACTGAAACTTTATTATTATAGGTTATTTAATAGGAAAAGTTTAGATAAGTGTTTCATTAAGAGAAGTGTTGTTGTCCTACTCGTTGCAGATCAACAAAATTCATTTACTTACATGTTGTTTTTTTCAAGTTAGGTATACACTATGTACTATTTTCATGTTCACAAAATTTGAAATATTTGTCAAAATCATACTTCATACTATAAATATGAAATCTATACCACTGTTGCGTTTATTTGACGACATGGATACCAGAATACCCAGTGACATAATAAATTGTTGAAACTGATCAAGCAGAGTGAGGCGTTTGCTTTTTTATCAATATATTACTATGTATGAAAGCTAATTTTCTTATTGTCAAAAGAACCTTTAATGAAAGAAACAATAATTATCATTTCCTACATGCGAGAAGCTCATAATTTATATAGAGAGAGTTTCCTGCTATTCAATGGAGATAAATAGGTATGTGTGGTGCGGAAACTTTATTATTGAAGTAAAGTGACAGAAAAATTGCACATTTGTCTTACAGTTTAGTAGTCATACTCCTTCCAGATCATCACTAGTCTTCTACTCACATAAATTGTTTCAATTGCGTATAAACAAATACACTATTGGCATGTTCAAAAAATTTGAAATATGTGTTGCAATTATTTGACAAAATTCCGGAAGACCCAGTGACGTGATTGCGTTTATTAACATCTCGCCTTTTGTTCAGTACAATTAGTTGATAGACAACAGTTCTTTTAATTCATGTTAAAGTACTGACATGTGCGACGGTCTGTAATATTCCAGCAGTTTCCTACCACTCGGCAAAATTTCACATTTTCTGTCGGTTCTAAGAAAAGTTTAACAAAAACATGTAAGATAATAAGAAGGTATATAATTTGCGTATATTTAAAGACATTTTTCAGCTTTATGTGACTACGGCTATCGAATACATATTATCAAGAAACACATGTTATCAAGCATAGCCTTTTGCAACTTTTCTGCATGTGAAATAAGCATTAATTGGATTGCATGTTGATTAAATTTCAAGCAGTTGATTCAATGTTGTGATAAACGACTGAAACTAATGAAAACATGTAGAGTCGTATGAATTTGTTTATCTTAATCTTACTCTGTTTAAAAGAACTATTATTTTATGATAATAAGAACTTTAATGAATGAAACAATTATGATTATTTCCGACATTCTGGAAGATAATAATCTATATTAAGGCACGTTTCAACTACTAAGTGTAGAGAAATATTGTGTATGTTTGCTACTGAAACGTTAGGTACTGTGATAGAAAAAGTTCACATTTGTCTAACTCGTTCCACACTAGCAATAGTCTTTTACTAATGTGTTGTAAAGTTCAAAAAACGTCATATTTATTTTCACAAAGTTTGAAATATTTGACACAATCACAACTCATCGTATAACTATGAAATTAAAATATTGTTACAGAAATTTTACGAAATTGATACCGGAAGACCCAGTGACGTGGTTTTCTTTATTAACATCTTGCTTTTTTGTTGTTCAGTACCTTAAAGGCGTGTTAAAGCACAGACATTTGCGACAGTCGGTAAGATCATAAATTACATCCTGGCAGTTTCCTATAACTACTCATTTTCTATGCTTTCTTATCAAAGTTTAAAAAACAAACATGTAAGATAATAAATAAGTAAATAAATAATTTGTTTATATTTCAAGACAATTTTGCAGTTACGTTTGATCACGGGGCATCAAACGAAGTAATCCAGTAATGCATGTCATTCGGTTTGCCATATGGCAAGTTTTATGCATGTGAAATAAGCTTATAGGTGGATTCCTTGTTGACATAATTTCAAGCAGCTGTTTCAATGTTGTGACCACTGAAACATGTGAAAAGGATAAAAGCAGGACGAGTTGTATGAATTTCTTTATCAATACCTTACTCTATTTCAAAAAACAATTCTTATTATAAGAACTTTAAATAAATGAAACGAATATGATCATTTCAAAAAGTCGGAAAGATAATAATTTATACATGGACACTTTCCTACTACTCATTTGAGAGAGATAATAGGCAGTGTGCTACTGAAACCTAATTAGTGTGGGTAAAGTGATAGGAAAAGTTCACATTTGTGTAACAGTCAGAAAAGTTTTGTTGTTCTACTCGTTTCAGATCAACAATAATCATTTACTTACATATTTTTATCAATTTTGGAATAAACAATGCACAATGTCCAAACAAAAGAGGGTACAACAACCAAACAAACAGACACATAACACAAAAACTAAAACAATTGAGTAACATGAACCTCACGGAAAATTATAAGGGGTTTATCATGTAATAATGCGGAAAGCCTGACCGCAGTGTAGATCGTGTTTGGAGAGTGCAACGCTCATGGAAGGATAATACCCTTTTATACCTCCTTACACAATGCTTCATAATTTTCCAGTGTTGTCGAAATTGTGTTCCTTTTCGTTCATCGCTTTCGCCTTCGATTTATTGTTTATTAACTTGTTCTCCTTCTGAAAATGGATAAAATGTACGGTAAGCCAATAATCATTCAGTCAACAGAAAAATATATAAAAGGGGGAGATATTTGGATAAAATCTGACGTTTCAGATATAAATTCACAGGAAAATTAAGGCAAGCGAGATACTCGATATTTTTTTTCTTTTGTTGCCAAGGTTGTTAATAAATATTCTGAAAGTTTTTCTTCTAGGATCATCTAAGATAATTGTGGGAAATATTATGTTGATAGTTAATATTATGTATGAAAAAGAAAACCACAAAGAGGCAAACAATAAAAAAACAGCGCAAACGAGACAGTAGTACGCAGTGGTAGAATTCGGCGAAAGAAAAATAGTAAGTCAGCATTTCCCACGAAAGATTTCTCGCTTAACGATAAAATAGCACGATTTCAGGAAGAAAACAAGGTAGTACATTATTTAATATCCTTTGTTATATGGGGAAAATTTAAGCGTGATTGCAAAAACACGTGTGATAAAAGCAACATATGATAAACTAGTTTACTGAGGTTTTGTTTAAAATGCTCATCTCGGACATTTCTCTTTCATCTGACGTGACACGAAGACATAAATCTCATTTCACACAATTTAATATACAATAGTGCAATTTGATTGATATTCTTTCAAACTTAATGAACGAAATTACCTGTCTTGATTTATATATATATATATATATATATATATATATATATATATATATATGTATATATATATATATATATATATATATATATATATGAGTATACCCTGCCGGCAGTGAGACTCGATCCCGCAAACTCAATGTTGACAGGCAAGGGATCAATAGTAGACTACTTTAATCACTCGGCCACCGAAGCCAAGCCTAATTTGGAAATAATGTTAGAAATTTTGATACTTTAATACATATGGTAAAACTAACAAGTATTATA
This sequence comes from Limnoperna fortunei, assembly GCA_944474755.1. NCBI lineage: Eukaryota > Metazoa > Mollusca > Bivalvia > Mytilida > Modiolidae > Limnoperna > Limnoperna fortunei. Next base: position 90,473,359 of record OX104117.1, read on the forward strand.
TTTTTCAAAAAAATCAAGACATAAGACTAGTTTACCATATGTTGCTTTTATCACATACTTTTAATGCTTTTTCCATTTTGCAAGGTGTAAATGTCCTTCACAAAATTTGGTTTGTTTGATTGATTTTTCAGAAATTTTCAGCTATATCATGGCGTCCAATTTTTATTTGGAGATGAAACCGGAGTACCAGGAGACAACCCGACCGTTAGAAGGAAAACTGTCAATCCTGGTACTCCGGTTTCATCTCCAAATAAAAATTGGACGCCATGATATAGCTGAGAATTTTTGAAAAATCAATCAAACAAACCAAATTTTGTGAAGGACATTTACACCTTGCAAAATGGAAAAAACCTTAATTAAGACAACTACAGTAACATTAAAAAAATCAATTTTACATAATCAATGATATTCTTTGTCAGCAGCTAAATGTAACACCTGCGAAGACTAACAGCCCACCAGCAGAGGAATCGATCCAGTGGTTAAAATAAAATATCAAATGCAGTAAGGTTCTACAATTTACTCCGACAAACGCGCGTTTTGTCTAATCAAGGACAATCAAAAGTATGTACAGTCTAAATAATTCAGATGATGTAGAGCTTCCATGATCAAATTACAAAATTTTATACAAAATCTAGCTTAGGCCTTTTACAACATATGAAAAGAAAAACCTTCGAATTTAAATCATTTTAGAAATTTCGTGGCAGCTAATATAGACGACGACTATAACTGAATTATATCAATGATATTCATGCCAGCGCCTAATTGTGCCAAACAGCAGAAGCATCGACCAGTGATTGCAAATAGAATGTCATCAGAGTTACTAAGTTCATTATTACCACTCCAAATTCGCATTTCTTCTAAGTAAGACTCACAAGTGGAGCTCAAATTTAAAAAAGAACATTTACTTTATAATTTGGTGTGTGTTTATTTAGTGTGTACATAAGTAAATCTTGTCCCCTTTACATTTATACGAAAACTTGTTAAGGACAACAGTATGCGTCGTGTTTCAATAGAAAAATGTCTTTATTGTATACTTTGAGGACATATATGTTGATGATGTTAAAAAAATGTAGATACAAGTTTGCCACTATAAATGACAATTTTGACTATCCTACCTGAATTTCCTTCGCATTTCGCATCCACTTTCAACAAATAATTCAACATTTGTTGCTCCCTAACTTCGTGCTAGAAGGTTAGAAATGTAAAGCAAAACATACTGTCGCTTTAAAAAGAACCAAAATCCAACATATCACAAATCCATCGCTGGCGAAAAAAGCCAAGGGACAGTTACAAATCCGGATATAGACAAACATACACAACCCAACACAAAAACCAAAAACACAAAAACAAAAAGAGAGTAACCCAACCCAATAAAAATCATATGTGCAATTAGGTGCTCAGCACGAGTAAGCAGTGCCTGTCTCAAAAAGACACCGGTCGAGTTATCCATTGTCATGTCTAGGGAAAAGTCAAATCCCGGAATAGGAAACACTACCTATGACTCAGCGAAAATATCAGTTCGCTATTTCAGAAACTGATTTTACATAACGGTCTTGGTGCCAACCATAGAACTTCTGGAGAGATAGCATCAACCTAGGTACAACAAACCCTTGTGCCTTTAATTAGACACCCGTCTAGTTATTCATTGTCAAAACATGGACAAACATCGGAACCAATCTAAATAAAGGGTTTATTTATGGTATTCTGTTACCTTTAGCATATTCTTTTCCACAAGTTAATTTTATGTAACTTATGACCAAAATAAGAGCCCGGTAAATTATGCACAATTTTCTGACACAAAAGTTGGTGACAGATATACCAGTAAGATCAAATATTTCATGATAGTGACCTTAAAACTTACACATCAGAGACTTCTGCTTGACTGTCAAAAACACTTCTTTATCTTTATTAGCTTTTGGGTACCTTACATTCCCTGTGAAAGAAAACATTTATAAATAGAAATATTTAGGCTCAGGAATACCCTACTACCTGCAATAAGCAGGTTAGGGCTCTTGGGACTCAGGACATAGGAGATTTTATGATTGATAAATCGAAACTGTCTCAAATGCAATAGTTTATAGTTTGACGACCTATATTGTCGATTTTAAGATGAAGGTTTAAATGCAACGTATACTTTAAACTGTTTGTTTGTGTGTCTTGAATCACAAGCTATGTGGTTAAGTGTACTTAACAGCCACGAAACGTGAAGTTTTTAATGATAGAACATCATATTCCGCAGCTGTTATTTAACGAATGTATCCGTTTTTGCTGTACTCTGTAAACTATTCAATCAATTTATCAATCAATCTGCCCACAATAAAGTTAATATGTCAAGAAATGTCAGACATAGTTAAGAGATTGGACTTAAATTCGTATTATTAGAAAAAAACAAAAAGAAAATGGTGACAGTGTTAGAATGTAATTTAATAATCATGTCAAGTCAGCATTTCCACAAACTTTTGCCTCGTTATAAAATAGCTTGAGATAGAAAGAAACTGTTTAAAAAATTATATCTGCTGAAAAATATAGTTCATTATCACATGACAGATATTTCCTGTGTCCTGGAGGACAAGAAATCAACAAGCTGATAAACACCATATGGCAATCTCATTTTGAAAGCTTTGCACTAATAAATGTTATTGCTGATCATGACCTTTTTTACGTTGATGTAAAACAAGACAGTGAAAGGATAATATACTTTCGGCTAAAGTGATACAAGTATTAAAAGCGACAAGCTTTGATGACTTCAGAGATATATTAGAAATTGAATAAAGTTTTGCCAGTTTCAGAATGAAGATCCCCAATTTTTTTGTTCGCGTTCGAAATTATGGAAATTGTTAACATGGATAAGTACATGAGCTATATAGTAACACATGTCTAATTAGGACGATTTTGCCTATCGTTATTTTAGTTGGCATTTTATCACTGTTAATATTTATATTTCGTTAATTTTCTTGTTTTGGGGTCTTGTAAAGAAACGAAGACATTTTGTTAAGCTTTTCTAGTATTGGGCCTTCTGGAATGAACATTTAATGAAAACATGCTTCTGCAATAGGGACATCAATTGATGTTATATTGAGCGCTTATATGCTAAACATTTACTGGATTAAGGGAAAACGTAGGTTTTGTTTTACATTTCTATTGGTATTACAGCAACATTGTTTCACCCAGGATAACTATTTCTATATCGATTGGTCTTAATCTCGTGTATATGTGAATTGTTGTCATAATATTTTTAATGAAAGAAATGAGAGTCTTTCATGCAAGCTAATTTATAAAGAATCACACTTTTACATCTGTTGTGGTTACAACTAAGCTGTTCTAAAAATGTATAGTATTTAAATTAAATTCCTAAATTTAACCCATATAGGCAGTTACCATTGGTAAAATAAATGATTAACGTTTGTTGTTATTAAGTGTCCTTTAATTTAAAAGCATAGACTTAAAATACGTAGGCATGACAAATTTTAATTTATCATTAAATCTGGAAATTTGAACCCTATGTAATCTAGCTGTGAATTTTTGATACTTTGATAATAATTATTATTAAACCTCAGACATACAGGTGTACAAAAGGACACATTTATACAAAAAAGCAAGACATATTTTTGAACACATTTCTAACATATAAAATTGCAAACTAATGGCAAGATACCACGCCTGTGCAAACTGCGTTATGTCAGCCGTTGTAAATTTAAAAAGTATGTTACACTGCAGAATATCAGCGCTCATGTGCAAAAGTAACACATTACCGAAAAACAGAAGAAAGACTAATATTAACCGCTCTTGACTTCGTTATTAAATATTCAGCAATCACACCATAAAGGATTTTTTTAAATGCGTGTTTTACACAGAATAAAGTGCACTGTAAAAGAAAATACAAATTAATATAAATAAACATATTAGAAATACTTTAAATTATACTTAAAGCCATTTACACCAAAGTGTCTACAATTTCACATAATTGTGTTTTTAAACAAGTTTTTTTTAGCCAACTAAGTAAATTATCAGTATTTCTGCCCTTACTTAATGAAATGCCGAACAGGGCCATTATGACATAATGCCATGTTTTCTCATAATGACCCTGTTTATACCCATCGATGTCATTTTATTGACATTTTGTTTGCCTGTATGTCTATCTGTCTGCCTAGAATAATGTGTAATTACTTATATACATTACAAATCTGAAATTAAATTTTATATACTACTTAATATAGTACAATGGACATGTAGCATTAAAAAAGTTGCTTATCCAAAATACATGTATGTGCAGATTTGTGAAATATAATGAAAAAATACTAAACAAAGCAGATGTAAAATTTTGCGAAAATTGATCTGACTTTTAAAATACACACTGGTTCTGACTTGTTATAGGCCTCATCTTAGTCTGAAAATATGGTTTTTGGTGGGTGTACCTGGCTTAATTAAGTTAATGGTCAGTTGGTTAATAAAAGTATTAAGAAATGGTGTTTTTATAATGACTCTGTTATATGTTATCGGTCTGCAATAATGGCCCTCGGAGTCTAATGGCCCGAGGCGAGGCGTTGCCTCGGGCCATTACAAACACCTCGGGGCCATTATTGCAGACCTCGAACATATAACAGGGCCATTATGAAAACACCTATTTATTAATACTATAATAATACATGGTTTTTTTTACCTTAGAAACGTTTAAGAAAAATAAAAGCGATGTTTTTAACATTTTTAAATCGTTAAGTGCTATATGGTTTCTTGTCATCAAACATTACCTGGCATGTAGTAAAATGTATCATATACTATGAACTATTTTGCTTAATTTAAACAAATAACATGTCGTAAACCAATACATTTATAAGAAAAATAATAAAGAAAAAGACCAAACAACAAGAGCCAAAAGTCAAGAGACAAGTACAAATCCGGATATAGCGCAACACAAAGCCAAAAACACAAAAACACAGAAAGAGTAATCCGAATCCAATAAAAAGCATGGGTGCACTCAAGTGCTCCGGACGAGTAAGGAGTAGCTGCCTGTAATTAGACACCCGTAGAGTTACTCATTGTCATGTCTAGGAAAATGTCAAATCCGGGAATATAAAACACTAAATATGACTCGGCATTTATAAAAAAACACAAATACTGTATACAAAAGCAAATTATTAGTGACCCATCGAAGAAAACTGGCTGTAATACAATTTTACTGACGTCATTTACTGACGTCTTAGCAACGCTATTTTCTCGTTGTTTTTGCAAATTGTATTGACGTCTGTTTGACAAGTCCTCAAATCTTTTCTCGTTAGACGTCTTTCAGAAATCATTTACAGACGTCTTTGTTACTCCCATTGCAGACCTCTTAGCAACACATTATTTCAAAACGTCCTTCTACAATCCGTATGTTGCCTGTTTTCTACAAGGAACTAACAGACAGATGGACAAACTACATGGAAACATTTCCGTATTAATTCCATTTACCTTTTATAAACTTGCAGATTTAAATGGCACCAATATAATGATTCCCTCTTTGGCCTACCATATAATGTTGACTCATCACTTCTAAAGTCGTTAACCTAAAATTAAAACGGAAATGCTAAAAATATTAAGATACACTGAAATTGAAGCACACTCCTGATTGATTTATATGATGCTTAAATATTACTACTACTAATTTTCTTTATGGTTGATACCAAAAACTTTTAATCTGTTTCTTACTATAAAACCCAGAAAAATTAAAATTTGTAAAAACATACAACGCTTTTAATTATGTTAGTAAGAGTCATTTAAGAAAAAATACTGGACCTCACTTACTTACCATCCGTTAGAAAGACGTTATAGATTTTACATAAAGTATATAGCGCTTTTAAACATGAACTCATAAAATTACTTTAGACAATGTAAGTATTTTTCACCATTAAAAGAAAACAAATTTAAATATTTGACAATTATTAAAAAATTTACTGTACATGCGTATATGTAAACTTTTTAAAATAATAACATATATAACCATTGCTGAAAGTGATTGCAAGCAAGTTCCCTCTCGTCTACAAACACAGTCGTTCAAATGACATTCTTACTTTGCGCATTAAAGTCTACCTATATATCAAATTTCGTTGCAATCAGACAAAGTTGACGTTGGAGGAGTGGGGTAAAACGGCTGCCATTACAAAATGGCGTCGATGGCAGAAATGTTTAGGATAGTCAATTGTATCACTATACTAATTTTCATGGAAATTGCTCTGGTAATTCCTGAGATCTGAGAACTGCACTTTTTTCTTTTGAAAAATTAAAAAAAGAATGTGCATAACTAGACATGCCATTCTATGTTTATCAGGTTCCCTTGACTCGGTCTACAAAAAAGGAGTTCATCCATCGACTCGATTAATGAAATATACAATGTACATGTATGGCCATGTATAGCAATAAGAATGGATCTGTAAATCAGATACATCTAGTTTGCATGGATTATTATACAATATTTTTGGTAGTACATGTACAATATGGTTTGAACAGTTTTGATAAAAACAAAGCACATGTGTCTTGAAGACATAAATACCTCGCTTATATTTGACATTACGTCCCATTTTCTACACAATTGTTAAGATTAATGTCATGCTGTATAAGTATAACATTTTACATGAAGATGGTATTTATAGTTCCCGAGAAATCAGCTCAAACGCAATGAAAAAACAGTGTGTGACGAACGGGAGGAACTGCGCACACCTAAAACCTAGATGTCCCGCAAGTTGACAAACATAAAAATAAAATGGTAAACACACAAATGGGTGTGTATCGTTTGATTGTGATGGGTTTTTTCTTTTTATGAAGCATTACTGCAACTGTTAACAAGCAGACCAGGCTGGGGGTATGAATAAGTAGTAGCACCAATAGACTACACTCCCACACTAATGTCAGACTTCTGGACTTGAATGATTATGTATTTTGGAAAACTTACACAACTTAAATATTTAATAAACAAGAAATAAAGAAATAACAGAATGAAAAGTATGTATACATGTCATAGGGATTTTGAGGGCACGATTGCCCTCCATGGTGGAATTATTTTCCAAATTCAAGAATTAGTCTAGAAGTCGTATTAAGGCCTAGAAGTTCTATACATGTTCCATGGTAAGATATATTAAATGTACACATCACCGTACATGTACATAATCAGCAATTAATATACGCTCTGTAGAACTTTCAAAACAACGGGAAAATTTAGCGTCCGTGACAAAAAAGTATCTCAGATGCCTCTTGAAAGGTCGCTAGACTATTATGTCATAGGTAAGCATCATAGTCCAATCTGTAAAATGTAGTTGAAACCCACGAGCATGGAAATGTAGGCATGTGGAACGCTGACACGCATGAGGCTCTAAACTTGTGGTGTTTACTTGTGATTTAATGTCAGGTGCCTTACCAACACTTTAATCCTGGCCTTACCAATTGATTAAATTCTCCGTGTACATATACATGACTGACTTTGACATTGCATTATCTAATTACGTGTACAAATTTGATGATACCTTTAGATCACAAAATGCGATTGGTTTAAAATTTAAAATAATATTCATGTATCGGTATATCAATTTATTAACAATATAAATGTTCGTTATGATTTAGATAGAGTCTCCCTGCCAAAGTGTTATTTCAGCTATGAAAACCATAGGTGCGCCCTTTGATGATATGAAATACAGAGCAACGAAGGCTTCTAAAAATCTGCCTGACAGGCTACTTTTCATACGGACAGAGATGTTTTTGTAACAAAGACATAGAAACAAAAATAATAATAAAAAAGGTGCGAGATTTGGCAAAAGATTTTTTGCTGGGGTTTTTCCATGTACATAATATGTAATCAGAAAATATCTAAAAGGAACCTACAGACATGATATTGATACGAAACAGCAGCTACTTCTTACCATTGGACAAGGAGAAATCTAGCTGTTTTAGACCTTTTTTCTTCTTTCTGTGTACCTGTGCATAAATTATGATACAGATGTAGACTTAGGCAAAGCCCCCAACATTGATGTTGGTTACACCCTTTTGCAATGATTCCGGGAAGGATCATTTTCAATTTTGAGCAAATTCGAGTTTTTTCGTACATTGTACATTAAACTATTTCTCATGAATGCTGTTAAGGTTATTACTCTTCTAAATTACGAAATATTCCTACTTTTCCAGCAAATTTTATTATGCAACAATCGACTGTCTTTTTCAAATCTAGGAAATTTGCCTACCGTTTACCACCATTAATTAATTTATTTTACTATTTCATTTAAAAGAATTGAAAAATTGTTTCAACTTCACTGATATTGTAAATGATGTTGGACAAGATAAAACTAGTAAAACACAATTTGATTATTTCCTAAAGAGTTTCTGACTTCATCAGGTCCCATCAAGATATATTCCAATCAAATCATAATAAGACGGCAGGTGAAGAATCAAACAATCACTTAAAACCGACGTTTATATAATGACATTGTACATTTATACTAGATCTGACATCAGTTATGGTCCTTTTCATAATCACTTACGAAAAAGGACGTCGTGGTAACGTCAGATTGTAAACATTTTAGACTTCTTAACACGACACCTTGAACACGTTGAATACTAGTTCAATCGCGTCATGACGAGAAAAGACGTAAAACCGACCTCTCCATGGCGTGATCTTCCTGATGGCAAGGGATGAGATGTAGCTCTGATTGGTGAATAAAATGATAGCATAATAAAAAACAACTTATGTGACATATGTACTGTGCAAAAATTTTAATAAGAAAAATAGCCAAAAAAAAACGACTAAACAATTAAGTTCCAAAAGTTAAGGGACAGTTACAAATCCGGATATATACAAACGCAACACAAAAACCAAAAACACAAAAAACAGAAAGAGTAACACAAACCCAATAAAAACCATGGGTACACTCCAATTAGACACCCGTCGAGTTGTCCATCGTCATGTCTAGGGAAATGTCAAATTCAGGAATAGGAAACAGTACCTATGACTCGAAAATGTCAGATCGTATTTAAGACACTGATTTTCCATAACGATTAATCAAGTCATGGTGACGACAATAGAACTGAAGGGAAATCAACCTAGGTACAACAAACCCTTGTTTGAGTAGTTTATCAGTCAACAGCAGTGATCGGTCTAGAAAATCGGAATACCGGTAGCAGGATCTAGAATTATAACGTATAAGTTTTGAAATGTACGCAGCATACGCTGGAGCTGCTGGAATGTTGCTGTCGAAGAACGGGAAGTTGACAATTGGAAAGTTGAAGTCATAGTTTGTCGTAAAGTCTAATATGTAGTTTTCCTGAGTCTTTTTCTAAATGTAGGTCTAAGAAGGAGACTGACCTTAGTGTATTGGTTGTGTCTTTAATTTCAAGCTCGCTAGGGTAAATTGAATGTAAAGTGTCACCAAAGTTAGCATTGTTGAAGGAGAAAAACATCATCAATATAGTGAAATTTGAAATTAGAGGTCTAGGCCAGTGTCTTTTTTCATCTTTAGCAGGCCTTCTAAGAACTCTGCCTCATAACAGTACAAAAACAGGTCGGCGAGGAGAGGAGCACAATTAGCATCCTATGTAATACAATCTGTTGAAAAACTTGTCCTCCGATCATTACAAATATGTTGTCAGTCAGAAAATCCATTATTAGATTTAGAGTCATTGATGACGAAGTAAGTTCTGTCATGACTTATTACCAGGTATTTATATCTTCTCTTTCCGTTTTTCTTGAAAAAGCAGCATTATGTAATATCTTTAAGAAGGTCTATGAGTACTAAAGCTTCGTCAATCTTCAGAAATCTTGTACTCATAGACCTTCTTAAACGACTTATTTGTATTTGAATCAATGACCTCAAGGCCTTTACTCACTCGGACAAGGTATGAGCCTACTGGTCCTCTTGCTTTGTCCATTTTCTTGCATATTACTCTATTGAATCCATCAATAACTTAAAGGTATAACTCCAGTTGATGTATTTAGGGTTCACGGTATTTTGGTTCTTCGGACAAAATATTGCGGAGTTTTTATTGTCAACAATGTTAAGATCTCCAGTTATCACGTGACCTAAAGAACTATATATGAATGGGGAATTGTGGCAAGAGCAGTTGGAGGGGTTTGGCTTTACAGTCATTAATCAAAAGATCTGCAATACACTTTTGTACTTGACAATTCTGGGTGCAATGGGGGTAGTATAAGTATAAAATATAATAGGAACGGATTTATTTTTAAGCATGGTAAAATTGTGGAAGTAACAGACTTGTGACGCAAGATATTACCATGATTGATAGCATCTATGACTTTGTTAGCAAAAATAAAGAAAGAAAGGAACGAGGCTCTTCTTCATCTTTGTGCATGTTAACCGGTTGGAATAATCTGTGTTTTCCAATTTCTAAAATAATAGCTACAAATCTATACAGAGTTGACGAAGGGTCTGTTACAGATGACTGAAGACATTCTGTGTAAAGAGAATGTAGGGTTTTGAGTGGAACAGAGTACAATTTAGAGCGAATATGATAAGTCCTAATTGTTTTTGAACAAACAGTAGTAGGACATTTATAGATATATCATGTAACATAGGTGATGTATAGTGGAGATGACTATGACAAGTTTGTCGACTGTGATTGTGATTTAAAAGGCCCATCACATTCACAGCTGCAGCCAGGACTGGAAAGGATACCTATACTATCGATATTGCAATGCCTAATTTTCTGATCCCGTATTCTTTTTTTTTGGTCTACGTAGAGGTGTACATAATTCAGGATTGTTAAAAGGATGGTAGATTTTTTCTCAAGGATGCGGACCTTCATAGACAGAATAAAGTGGTCTGGCTGATTGAAATGTTGATAAACCGCAGGAAATTTGTTGGTGTTAATTCCTGAACGGTGTCCGCATATACGTTTGTTGAGTCGCCTTTTTTTCTCCAACATAAATAAGGCCGCATAAGTTGCATTCTAACACGTAGACAATATTTTCTGATTTACAATTCAGAACATCAAAACTTATGGTGTGATATATTTTGTTTGTTAAATTACTTGTAAGTTTAGTTTCTTTTTTTTAATTTATTGCACGTTTTACTATTCTTCGATTTACATTTAGAGATGGTGCAATGTTGTTCATCGTCCTTATAGTTAAAGATATCATGTTACTGGACGGAACATGGGCGAATATTGTTAATTTGATCAGCATTTTAATACTGGAATCGACTATCAACCGATTGAACATAAGTCAAATTCAATTTAGTTTTAGTTTAAAGACAACAACGTGTCTATCAATAGTGAAATCGACCCAGTGGTAATAAGTAAAATAGCAAGGAAAATATATAAAATGCTCTTTATACCGAAACAATTTATGCAAAAAAAGCTAATTTCTCGGTTATAAATTAGTCAGCACTTTGTAATATGTGTAAAAAAAATTCAACGTAATCGTAAAAACACCTATGATAAACTGGTAAACTGAGATTGGCATGGACAACAAAGATGCTGATCTATGACTTTTCTTCTCCATCTGACGTAACACGACGACTTGAAATTCCATATTACTTGTAGACACACAATTCAAAGTTATAAAAACGCGCCAATTAATCAATATCTTTTACAAATAGTTTCATCTTAATTTGAATGTTGGGTGAGGTAGACACATTTCTTAAACATTTGAGTTTATTTTGAAACTATAACAGTTGTTAACATTTTACCATATGTAAATATACAAAAATGAAGGGTATGCTACATGTAAGTGTCTCACTTGTTAACAAAGAACGAACACATCACACATTATGTTGCATTTTAAACATATATTTGCGGGTTCGATTCTCACTGTAGGCAGGGTGTACTCGACTCCAATCTTAATTGACAAGCATTGCCAGTTTTCCTAAAGCAGGTCGGATACTCCGGCTTCCTCCCCCAATAAAAACTGGACGCCACGATAAAGCTGAAAAATTGCTGAAAGTGGCGTTAAACATTCAAACAAACAAACAAACAAACAACTATAACATGATAAAATCTTAATAATTTACTTTGAACAGTTTTGGTATGAGTGCCACTAACGGGTCTTGATGTTACTGACTAAGAGCGCGTCTGGCGTAGTAAATTTAATTACTCTGGGTTAATAACACCTCTGCTAGTGGACTATTAGACCCCGAAAGCACGACCAGTGCAGTAGTCAGACTTCGGTGTTGACATGAATATCATTGAGTTTTGATTGATAAAGACATTATCTAAAAATAGTTCCTGCAATTTCAGACTGATTTAATCAGGATTTGGTGTATCGGTTTGGAATTTTGATGATAACCCGTCTGCAAAATTTTAATCATTTGGATTTTAAACACTGGGTCTGAGCGCCACCGATTAGTCTTAATAAGCCGAAAAGCGCGTATGGAGTTGTAAACTATATAAATCTTGGTACCTTTAAAAATATTTCAATTGCAACTGCTGGATCGATGCCGCTACTGCTGGCTTGTTAGTGCCAAAGTTATCACCATCCAAGAAACTAATTATGTTATTGATAAAGTCATATAGCCTTCATTTACTGCACTATAGTATCGAAAATGATTTTACTTTTCATGTTTTATTTGTAAGGTGTAAATAGTTGTAGCCGGATTCGGTATAACGTTGTGAATTTTTGATGATAAATCTCTATAACATCTTAATCATTTGAATTTTAAACTGCTTAGGTTTAATGGCCGCTGATGAGTGTTTATAAGATGAAACGCGTGTCTGGCGTACTAAATTTGTTTAACCTTGGTATCTTCAGTGATAGATCATTTGCAACCACCAAATCCAGGCATCTCCTGTTAAAATATTAGTTTCAAACGGTTTCAACATTCCAGAAGTCAAACGTCGATGTGGACATGAATATCATTGTTTCTTTCAGTGATACAGACGTTCTCTAATGTGACTGCCCTTAAATTTCCTTTAATTAAGCGGGTTTTTTTTTAAGTTGTAGATAGCATGAGCCGAATCATTTGGATTTTAAACACGCCTTGATTTTGAGCGCCACCGATGGGCGAAAGCAGAACATTTTATTAACGTTGGTATTTTTAATGACATTTTATATGCAACCATGATCAATGTCTTTGCTAGTGGATTTCTAGTCACTGAGAGAACGACCAGCCAAGTACTTACACTTCGGTCTTGACAGCAATATTATTGATTTTTTAAGTGTTAAAATCATAGTATAAGCTAACTGCTATGAAATTTCGAAAATGATTTGATTCTAAGGTTTTTCAATTTTTGGCAGTTTGGTGATAAAACTTCTAAATTGTAATCATTTGGATTTAAACCCTGGTTGTTTTTGAGCGCCACTGATGCGTCTTGATTATGACACGCGCGTCTGGTGTAGTGACATCTATGAACTATGGTACCCCTAATGACATTTTATTTGCAACCACTTGGTCTTTGCAATTCGGAGTTGAAATGAATATCATTGATTCTTTCAGTGATAGTCATAAGATAACTTTACTGTCCTGAAACTAACATAATGATTTTAATTCTAAAGTTTTTCTATTTTAAAACTGTAGATAGCCTTAGCCGGATTTGGTATAAAATTTTGGAATTTTGATTATAAAACATTTACCAGATCTTAATCATTCGGATTTTAAACACTGTTTAGTTGTCCGCAACGCATGAGTCTTGTAAAGACGAAACGTAATTTGGCGTAATAATTTCTATTTACCATGTATCTATAATGAAATTTTATTTGCAACAACTGGGTCGTATCCTCTCCTCTGGTGGTTGACTATTAGTCCATATGGGACCAACCCAGTAGTCACTATTCAGTGTTGAATGAATTCTTTCAGTAATTAATACATTGTATAATTTACTGGCCTAAAATTTTGAAAATGATTTTGATTCTCAAGGTTTTCTATTTTCACGGTGTAACTAGCCTAAGTCTTGAATCTCAAGGTCATGTTGTTAAGTGTTATTGACAAAATCGCAAAACGTGGGTTGTTTGATGATAGAAAACTGTCTATATATAAAAGCTGATATAAAACCTTTGTGTCAGTTCTTTGTCTGTATTCGGTCGTAAACAAAACTTTTCATTCAATCAGTCAATCAATGAATGAATCAATCAAGTAATCAATTAATCTGCATAAACCACAAAGAAAATCTGTCATGAATATAGGTTAATATTAATGAAGAAATTGTTGGATTTAAGTTCGGTATTATCGAAACAAAACAACGGAAAAAAGTGACAGTGTTTGTATTTTAATCAATAATCTTGCCAAGTCAGCATTCACACAAACGTTTGCCGCGTTGAGTTATAAAATAGCTTGAGATTGAAAGAAAATACTGCTTAAGAATGCCGTACATTATTTTATAGTGACAGATATTTCCTCTGCTCTTTTGAGAAAATAGAGCTGATCTAAACCACATGGCAATCTAATTTTAAAGCATGGCATAGATATTTTTGCTGATCTTTAGTTTTCTTGTTGCATCGATGATGTAAGATTTAGGAAATGAAATTCAATATACTTTTGTATAAAGTGAACAAATATTAAAAAGTCAAGATTTCTTTTACCTTTAGAAACATACTACATATTAATAAAAACGTTTGAAAGCTTCCGGGCGGAGTCTTTGTTCGCTAACTGTTATAAATTTGTTGTATTATAAATTTTATACGTATATTATTTATCAATAGCTGGAATGAGTCTTTACCAACGGATGTCTACTCAGAACGTATTTGCTTATCTTTTATTTTTGGTTTGCATGTTATCGCTATTAAACACTTTAGATAACTCTCCTATTTAAAAACGAAGAAATTGGTTTTTTGTTATTAGTATGTCTTCTATGATGAATTCTAGATCTCAGTTGGTACTTAATAATCAATCTCTGAAACTTATTTCCAGGTTTTGCATCTTTACTACTACATCGTTTTGCTTGCATCATACCAATGTCTATATATTGCTCTTAAACTCGTGAATTGTGTATTCACGGTTTCATTATTTTTAATTGAATAATGAGTCTTTCATGCATGCTTTTTTATAAAGGGTCACACAATAAAATGTTGGTTACAAAAGTTTATAAAATTAGTTTTATTTAAATAAAAACTGACAGTCCATCACCATAAAATATTTTGCAGTTTCTATTGGTAATGAAAATGAAAATTAAATTTTGTGTTGTTATAAGAAAATAGCAAAGAAAACCGACCAAACAACAAGAGCCAAAATCCAAGGGACAGTTACAAATCCGGATATAGACAAACACAACACAAAACCAAAAACATAAAACACAGAAAGAGAGTAACCCGAACCCAATAAAAACCAAGGGTGCATGGATTGTTAAATAGTCCTGTAAACATATAAATTAAACTAACAATATCTTCGTACTTGTTGCGTTATGCAATAATTAACATGAGTATACTGAGAACTCATGTTATTTCCCACATGTTCCAGTAGCCACGGCCCCCTTTTTGTTGAATTATTTCTTTAGCAAATTAAAGGAACAAAGAGAAAAATTTAATGTAAGAACTTTATCAGGTATCTTACAAGAGAATAAAAGGCTGTACTAGCTTAGAGATTTTTGCTGTTTGTTTTAGAAAATTATACATGTGGTATTTATCAAAAGCAGAAACTATAATGGGATTGACAGCTTAGCTGATCACACAGTTTGTGTGAAACAAATGATACTGAAAAGCCTAAACATCGACTTTTGGTGCGTATTTTTCGTTTAGATGTAAGACTGTTCCATCGCAGTTCACAACAGTTGTGAAGTAAAGATACATTGCTCTACATAATATACACGCCAATCAACAAAAACAAGGAATGACTAATATTAACTGTTTTTGTCGTCGTTGTTGAATTATCATTATCGGATCATTGTGACTATGGGTGCCCCATTTATGGTGCATCTATTACATGCATTTTACAAGGAAATGCTACACTAATATGAAGACATTTATTAGAAATAACTGATATTTCAAATTCTTTAATCCAGAATGTCAATTGATGACCTTTCAATCTATATAAACCGATTTTTTTATACCAAAACAATTCAAGACAACAAAAGAGAACATCTAGCTATTTTCCGGGAAAAAAGTTTGGGGCACGGTTTATTAGTCAGCATTTTGCGCGTAATGCTGTTAAGTATATTGGTAGAACAGGTTGCCTTAATGACAAGAAAATGTATGAGAAATTTTTTTATAACAATGTCGTAAATTACTGTTTTTACGTCATGCTTATCACTTGATACTGAAGAAATCTACTCAATCGTTAAAACATACATATAAATAAAATGCATTTTACAGTCAGGTTAATTCAGATTTGCAGGGATCAGGTTTTATGTTAGAATAAAGTTCTATTGATTTGATAGATGAACACACTACAGAAATGAAAACCAGGCTTGTCTCGAAATTTAATTGCTTAAAAGGATTTTATTAAATGATATACAAGTTATATACAACTTATACAAGTATATCAACTTAAATCAAAGAGCCAGTTTTAACCCTTGTAAACCAAAATACAAATTCGTTTTAAGTGCAACCTGGCATTGAAGTGTATACCTGCTAAATCAATAATAAGAATTCTGGTATATTAATTTAATTGTTTTTCTTGTTAAAAATATAATTATTTTAATCAAAGTTGTCAGTATGACTGAAACTGACGTTTGTAATCGTACAATTATTTGTCTCTATAATGTAAAGATCCACATACATTAGAAGGAAAACAGAATGATAGCTTTCAATACGGAAACATTAAAATCAGGATGCTTACACAATGAACTTAATGCACAAAATGTATATAATTAAATAGATTGCAAACCTTTCATAGGTAAGTTTAAAGTATAAGTGAAAGTCCATCCATTACTTCTAAAGAACAGAACTTATATAAAAAGCGTTTTATGGGGATTCTTTTTTATTAAATTTTTACAAAAAGTCTGAGATAATATAAAAATATAAGAATGATGGAACAGAATTTTTTAATTCACAATATCAATAAGAAAACACGATTTTTTGTTAAATGTTGCTGTGAGTTTTTAAATTAACTTATTATTATTAGTTATTCAAAAAATACAGGTATGAATATGGTAGTGATTTTTATAGATTTTTTTTAATTTTAAGCCAACACGTCTAATGCACATATTTTGTTTATGTAACATCTTTTTTTATAAAATATTGAATAAATTAGTGCATGATTGAATTAAAATGCATAATGTATAAGCATGTATGAATAACTGTAATTATCATATTCTTTAATCCAAGGTGCAGAAATCTATATTGGTCCTATTTCTGTAAAACAAAGTTTTAAATAACTGTACATAACTTTACGAATGTTTAAATACCAATCAACTTTTATTGAGGAGACATGCGAACTTATTTTCATCTTAAAGTAAATCAGATCTGTGATACAAGAAGCATATTAAACTGATAATATTAACAGTTAACTTTTCATGTATTTTTTTTATTTGTAATACAAAAATATGTTTATTTTTACTTGTTTGTTATTTTGATAGCTTGCTATCTATACACTTTCCAGACATTGTGAAAATTATAAAATTTAAGTGTTAACATTGTTTCCTATCGACGCGTTTTATCTCACCTTTACCGCATTTAGATATAACTTAATGATAGTTTTCACTGTTATCATCATCCTCACGTCAAGTTGCGCAAACATATATAACCGGTTAATAAAATGTAAATATTTAATTCTGCAAAGTCTGGACCTAAATTGAATTGAAATACTATGATTTGTTTTTTCAAACGTAAGGAGTAACATTTTCTACATAAAATTTATAATTTACTTTATAAATTAAGTTTCCGTTAGTCTTCAAGCATTTATTTACAACAATATGTACTACTGAGAATATAACCCCGATCAACACATTTTATAAATAATTTGTATCCGCTTCATTTTCATTGTAACTGATTTATTACAAGATAAATGTGTTGAGACGATGTAAGCCACACGCTGCTATTTGTCATGAAAACCCTTAATAATTAAGTCAACAAGATACATTTATAATTACATGTTTAAAAACTCCAAAGTAAACAGTAGATTGAAATCTTTTTAATATGAAAAAGGTAAATTGATATAGCCATTAGATATTAACTGTGTCAATATATGTGAACCGGCTGTTACAAAAAGAAATGAACATTTTTGGAAATAATTTTATATTATCAATTTGTGGAAATGTGTGCCCCATTCTAACTGAATATTTTGCGGTTAATTTTTTGGAAAGCGTGACATTTCCTAACAATAAAGGGATTGAGGTTAATTTAAAAACGAATTCTGCAGTAACTATTTTCTATTTATTCTACTTTCTTACCGCGAGGTGTTGCCACTGGGTGTTGCAACTTTATGCATTTAGCGTTATTATGTTTTGTTTCTAATAGAAATATAATATAATCTAGTTCATAGTGTCATTTTGTATACACAAAAGAATAAATAACAAGCACAAACAATATGTTATTTTTAAGTAACTACTATAATGGCTTTATTGTGCACAACAGTATATTATTAATTCTAATATGCAATAAGGTTTCGATTTAAGCACAGGTGGCGCTTCAATCCAATTGAGCGGGATCTTCAAATCATATCATTTTACATCATATTATAATAAACTCTACTGTGTGCTTGGAGTATTTTGTTTGATAGCATTCATTTGGTAAGTTATTTGTTGTTCTTTGAAACTATTGCCAATAATTGTATTGACAAGATTTAGCAATCTGTTTTTCAATTTCCAAGTGAATCTGTAAAGCGTCAGTACTTCATTTGTAACTGCACGTTATAGATGAATGTAATGCTACTTACACGTGGCTACTTTTATGACTTTGCGCAAATATTTTCAAGAATACAACCCAAATTTAAATGCAAACTTGGCGTTAAAAAAAACTATTATAAAATTCATATGGTATTTATTTATCAATATGCTTACAATTCTCAAAGGGCTTGCGTTGTGGAATCCTAAGGCTAAGCAGATCCCTTTCAATATATGTGTAAAATTCTCAACACTTTATCGTTATTTCCGAAAGCCCTAGGACCTCCCAAGAATAAGGTGTTACCTATATGCGAGAGAAAAATCAGAATACTTTTGATTCTAGAAAACTAGTTATTAAAATCCATTTAACAAATATACATACTGAACACGTTTTTTAAATTACAAAAATCAAACATATAATTACACATTGAACGTGAAGAGTAGTTATGTAAATGAAATTACAGGATAAGAAAACCAATCGGTCGTCCATATATGCATTTATTTTCATATATTCAGTATTGTATTATATTTAGATGTTTTGCAGGTATGGATTTAACGTTTTTAATTGATGACAATTACAATTCGCCATCAACTCGATCATATGCACATGGTAGGTTTTTAATTAAAACAATTATTTTTTAAATTTATTTAATAGTGCTATATTAAGTATATTTATATTTAACTTTTCAAAAAGTCTACTGCTATCAATGATGTACTTCTTAAAGTACATGCAACAATATATTCTAAGGTATCAAAAGAAATTTATGACAGACGTTGACTACTTTCTGTATACAAATAGTGTAAAGTAGCATGAATGTTACTATCTAAACGGAAACCTGTAACATAAAAGCACATGTTGTTTATAAATAGAAATTAATAGCATATAATTTCAATTTTTAGTGTCTGGCGGAAGAAGCCCAAATTGTATAATATATATGTAAGTTGGAAAAGATGCAATTTGATTGTTTTTAATGTTTAATGTATATATAATGTATATTTAATTGGTGAACCGTTGAGATTATTGTCTTGTATTTTTGTACGTTTTAACGCATTTTTATAGAAATACCGGACGATGGAACAGCATATAAGCTTTTTCCCGATAAAATTCACGCAGATATACTTAAGCAATGCCCATGTAGCATACAGTGTGGCGACAATCTTGTAAAAGAACCCAATATTATTAAGAGAATACAGCATACTAGATCTGATTACCACGGTTTACCACAAGGAAGTAGACGAACATCGAAAATTATCATGCTGATTCGCAGTTCTTTGATAATAAATAACAAAGGCAGAAAGTTTCACAATTTTGAAGGAACTACAATTTGTATGTAAGTAAAACACTCATTTCTTAAAAGAGTTCTCCACATGTATCTATATGAAAAAGACCTAGTTTGTTTACCACTTGATAAATACAATTTAAAGTAACCATGTGATCAGTTAATTAATATCGATTTCTTCCTGTAGTGTTTGATGCAGAGTGAACATTATTAGTAAGTAAATGTGTTTATCATCGGTTTATTCAAGGTGACACATTGACATAACAAACCATTTGAATAAAGACAGAATAACTTTATAGGGAAAAATGTTTTATTATTGTAATATAATTTCAGGCAAAAATGGACCGATATCTTTGGCATTAGCAAAGCAACGTATTATAGAGCTTTAAAGTATATAAAGGACAATGTATATAGCGTTGAAAAAATACGAAAACCACCTTGTTCCAATGTAAGAGGTAATTATACTCGTCAAATTGTTAACATTACTTTAGCATTACTTATTCTAGATTAATTTTTAGCTTTACTTTTTTAATTAATATATTACTCTAATTAATCGTTTTTTTTTCAATTCCTTTATTCATCATGGGTAATTTATTACATGCATAATGACAAAATCTTATGCGCAGGTTGTCTTTTGCTTTGCATTTCAGGACTAGATGCTTGTGGATTTATTGCACATTGTCTTCAGAAATATGGAGATCACAGCCCTGAAAGAGAAAAACTTCTTTTACCACCATGCATTACAAAAAGATTTATATACGAAGAGTATTTAGAAAATCATGGTCCTCATATTAAAATAAAGCACTTTTATTATTTGTTTAATCGGGAGTATGGGAAAACCGTTAGTTTTGCAAAGGTGAGTATAGGAGTATT
This sequence comes from Limnoperna fortunei, assembly GCA_944474755.1. Taxonomy (NCBI): domain Eukaryota; kingdom Metazoa; phylum Mollusca; class Bivalvia; order Mytilida; family Modiolidae; genus Limnoperna; species Limnoperna fortunei. The sequence goes on from OX104117.1 coordinate 90,494,175, forward strand.
CCATCCGCACTCATAAATAAATATCATATCTATATATTAAATTAGCTTTACCGTCTAAAATCGAATTTTAACGAATAAGAACTGTTCACCTTTGCTTTCAACCTTCTCTGTCATTCACAATATTTCATAATTCTGAGTTAAATGGGAAGACCGTCGATTATTTCCAATGATTGGCAATTAATCATCTTGTTAGCAAACAAAATAGTAACCTGTGCTTGATATATGATGTATAATTTGATTTGTTTTTCTTTTGCAGAACGGAAACATTAATCCATGTGACATATGTTTGAAAGCTAATAATGAACTGCATAAGCTTCAAGATGATTGGCAAAAACAACAACTTAAAAGGGATCTACAAATTCACCTTGATAGACAAAGGTACAATTTAAGAACAAAAAAAATAAAGTGATTAATGTGACATTATACAGCGTGTATACATAGGTATTTGTGTATCATTGTTTTCGTTTCAAATTCAACTATGCTAGTAATGAAAACATTAAATAGAGAATATTTTGTTTGTTTATTTTAATCACAATCAAAACTTGTTTCGTATGTTGTAGTATTGAGAGACAGGACTACTACAGGAAAAAGAAAGAGGCACATGTTAGGCCAAATGAAGTTGTCAGCATTATTATAGATGGAATGGACCAAGGGAAAACAAGTATACCACATTTTAGGGGATGGTGTAGAGCAAAGGTGAATATTTATAGCACGTCCAATATAAAATAGTGTTGATTTTTTAGAATATTTTGTATTTACATTACACTAATCCTCGTAATTAGAGTAATTTACGGTTCTAAGACTGTTAGAGGTTTAAGGCTGCATGTTTATTAAAAAAATTAAAGCTAATCATTTTTATTTTAGAGTGCAGCACCTGCTATTAAAACACATATTACAGGAGCTATGGTCCATGGTAAAAAGAACTTTTTTTTTCTTGATGTCCTCCAGTGGCCGCATGATCCAAACCTGACCTTGACATGCTTACTGAATGCCTTGTGTGGAGCCTGTGTTGATTCGTTTCCAGCGAGGTTATACTTACAATGCGATAATTGCGGACGAGAAAACAAGAACAAATTTGTTATCGGATTTTTGGCCTTTCTCTGCTACTCCGGATATCTGAGAGAAGTAATATTGTGTTACTATTTTATAATTCACTTTACAGTGGTTGTATTCGGGCGATTAATTGATTAAAAAATTTATGTATTGTTTTACACCTACTAGTTTTTTATCCATTATACATCATTTCATAAGAGAATATTCGTTTAAGATAATAGTTGTACTATCTATCGCCTTTTCAGGTTTACCTTTCCTTCCTTGTTAAAGGGCACACCCATGAGGACATTGACCAACAGTTTTCGAAAATATCGCATTATTTGCGAACAATAAATGCCATGACACTTCCACAGCTTGGGGAAGCCATAAACGGAAGCTTTAGTCAAAAACAAAACCAAATGGTTGAAATTCTTGGCAAAGTCTTTGACATAAAAGGATGGATATCCGACAGCTTGAATGATATACACAATCATTCATTTCCTCATCAATTCTGGTAAGGATTTTAATTGATTGTTTATTTAAATAGAAGTGGATAGTATCAGAAATGTTGAGATCTGTCTACTAGCAAAACAAATTTCAAAGGGACTTGTGGCAAGTCTAATGCGAAGGTAACACACATATGGTTTATCAGGTTCATCATATCTTACCAATCTTTAAGTCTATTTGCTATACTGAGTATTTTAATGCATTAAAGTCAAATAGGTACCCTAAGTACGTAACAAACGTTTCGATATATACATGTATAATTAATTACACACTGAGACCAACATTTGGTCGTGTAGCCGTGAATTAGCAAACCATTACATGTAATGAAAGAAAAACTGTTGGTAGATACTGTTTTAATTTTGTAATTTGATGCTCTTTTTTCGACAACTTATTATCTGTAGTTTTTTTTATTAAGGCCTTGCCTTTAAACAACCATTGACATTTTTACAATTTCCATACATGACGTATATGTAGTACATTTTTAATCCAAAAATATCGGCATTTCCTTACGCTCCGTGATTACACAGCAGTGACGTACTCATTCAGGACAATTCAATAATCTAATATTTGGACACTAAGCATTTACTTGTTTATAGCAGGAAGTTTTCAATCCGATCATTTACAAAAATGAATATTGGTTAGTAATGCAGGTATATATCTCGCCCAACAAGCATTCGCTGATACACACATTCATTTATTAGGCATGTATAAAAATAATCCCTTACTTCTTATTCAATTGTTTTACATACCCATTCATGCATCTTTGTTAATTAGCTTATATTACACTGACAGTCTTCGAAATGTATTTCCAGTCTTCACTTATGCTACTCAATTTTTTCAGTTGCAAAAGACACAAAAGATACTGGGACCGTTTTTCCTAGTAAACAACTTATTTAAACAAATTTTACAGTTACAATCTAACTACACACTTTACATTTTCTATTCAGGATCTTCTGTGACCGTCCTAACCATGTCGCTTTGAAAACAAGAATGTGGTCTACAGATATTTGGGTTCCAGCACCAGATGCGCAACATCTAGAGATTTTTAAGCTTGATGTTCAAGGAAATCAGGTGCTTCCACAAGGTATGGGTAACATGATAATGACGGATAAAATCAATTGGTTCAACATATTTCAAAACATTACACTTTAAAGTCAATGCTTACACTTACAACTTTTTTTTATTAGTAATATATGAACTTATTTTTAGTCATATATTAACTTAATAAACTTATTTTTCGAGGTATGTGGATATATCATTATTTTTAACGAAGGTCGTTAACATTTAGACATAACCGCATATATCAATACATAATATGTGTTTTGTAGGTGTTCCAGATTTGTGTCTGCCAAATTACGAGAAACTTAATTTACAACATGCAAAGGCGGTTATTGAGAAATCAAAAATTCACTTATCTTTTGAGGAATACAACTGGTGGACAGATTTTATTAACAACCCCAAAACTGTAGAAAACAACAGTAGAGACTGGCCTTTGCAGAGTATACAGAAAAAACATAAACTAGTAGACTATCTTGTTGAAGAAAACTCAAGCCACAATGAAAACAGCAATACATGTATAACTTCTTTGCTTAATGCAGAACAAACATATAAAGAGGTCGGTGTTAATTATTTACTGACTTTTAAATATATTCTTACCCGGAACTAACAGTTCTTCATTCAGTTAAACTTCATTTGTTATGACTATGATTCCTTTTTAGCATGAACATAATATTACTGTAAAACGTCAAATATTCTGCTAAGTTTTAGTATATGAGAACTCTACATACGCAGAAACCCTATGAAGATCATAAAACAAAGCACAAATCAAATGTCGTCAAATATGCCAAGATTACATACACCCTGTTAGACACTGGTTTCGTCAATTCAATACTGACCAAACAAAAAATGTTGAAATGGTTTTAATAATTCAAATAGTTCTATATCAAATCAAGTAAGGGCAATATGCACATTCTGAAATATACTATACACATTGTGAAGATACTAACTTAAGAATTGAAAACGTTTTCGAAATGTCAGGTAGTTAACTAATGACTAAATGAATTAATGACATTCGGATTACACCAAATATGACTACTGTCCTGATGGTACCTTCAAACACTAACGATCCACCAGGAAAATCGCATTGGTTAGCATTAGTTAGAAATTAATGACACACCCCAATATACAATATTGTGTTCTGCTTAGTTTACACATTAATAGGCATTACCTTAAAGAATAAATATGATTTGTGTCAGCATACTTGAATGCCCTGCATTCCTTGTACGTTTCCTAGACTATTTATTTATTTTTTGTTTTAGGTTGTTACAATGCAACGCAAGAGAAAATTATGATAGTAAAGCATATAGTACGGAAAGTGTAATGACTTGGATAGAAACCTGGCAGCTCATATCTAAAAATAAACTTAGTGTGATGTTTGTATTTATATAAGAATGCATTACATTATACAATATAAAATATACTGTTACTTCCAGTCAGATGTTTATGGTATTTTCTATAGTGCAATCGTTTAATCACTTATTAGTTGTACAAACTTAAATTTAACTGTTACTTATTGTTAATCAACTGATAAACAACCTTGCTAGAAAGCTGGGAGGAGATATATATGCAATTACGCTATATTTTACGACAGATGGGAAGTCAATTGGCCGATAAACGGCTTGGCTAGACAGATGACAGGTCATAACTATTCGAATGTGGTACAGTTAATCATAAGATTAACGATCTTGCCAAAAAGGAGGAATGTTATATCATAAAGAGTTTTAAAACGGTTTCTGTAAACATATTATTTTAATATCATCATATAATATTTACACTTTTGTATCTCCATGTTACACAATTTTTATTTGCAGTAATGCTCGAACTCTCAACCTTAGTGTTGGTGTTGACACCTAATAAGCACGCATTAAACATTCAAAATCAAATATGTGTATACAGCATACATTCATTAGAATTTATACATTCATTGTTCTCACGGGTTCTAAATATGTATCTTCTATACATTTTTGAAGATCAAAGTATTGAAATTCAATCAAACGTTAGAAATATATAACCAGACATTTATAAATAGAAATTTAAATTAAATGCACACAACTGTATTGCTTATACATTCATTCATAATAGATCATAATAAAATGTATACATTTAGCGAAATGAAGATCTTTGTTTACTATTTCTACATAGTTACTGATAATGTTTTGCCTCCTCCGGAGATGCATATGTATTGATAAGAAGTTAAAGGTTAGCTATTTTTAGCTATTTGGAAAGTTATCTATAGAAATTGTAAGGTCGCACAACATGCACATTCAAACCAAATTGTGTATGTAAACGATACGTTCGTCTAGTATGGTGGCATATATCTGCCACATAATTAAGTCTTCATAATTTGTGAAATAAGTCGACTTGTCACTTAATTAAGTATTCTTGTCACATATTTAAGTAAACTTGTCACATAATAAAGTTATAATATTTTTAAGAAAAATAAACCGTATTTTGCGTTTTTGCCGTTTTCATGCATTACACAAGTTTACATATTTATCTAACAAGTAGACTTATTTTTTGACAAGTAGACTTGTGTATCCGACATGTGAACTTAGTTATCTGACAAGTAGACTTATTAACTGACATGTTGATATAATTCTGACAAGTTGACTTGTTAGATATAAAAGTCTACTTGTCAGATAATTAATTTTACATGTCAGATATATAGGTAAACTTGTCAGATACACAAGTCTACTTGTAAGATAATTATGTCAATTTAAGTATGGCATCAAAAACGCAAAATACGGTTTATTTTTCTTATTATCTGAAAACTTTACTTAAATATCTGACAAGTAGACTTAATTAAGTGACAAGTCGACTTATTTCACAAATTATGTAGACTTAATTATGTGACAAGTAGGGGCAGATATATGCCACCATAGTCTAGAGATTACAACGAGCTCGCTAATCCTGTTGGGACGACCACGGGGACGACTTAACAATAAAATCTGTGTATTTAGATGTTTAATTCATTACACATTTATACGTGTAATTTATCTGAACTATGTATCGTAAGTATGTTTAGTGCATTTTTAAAGATCCAATGTTGAAATGCAATAAAAATACTCTGCAGATATAAATACTATTTAGACATCAGGCCTGATGAATCTCTATGATAAAACGAAGTATTGCGTTCCTAACGTATAATTAGCTCACCGATTGTCATCACTTTGCGTCCGTCGTCGTCGTCGTCTGCGGCGGCGGCGTCTGCAAACTTTTTAAATTTTAATCTTCTTCTCTGAAACCACTTGGCCAATTGAAACAAAACCTGGCCATAATGTTCATTGGATGGACCTTTACAAAGTTTGCGTTTTTATTTGGATTGGAAAACTAATATGGCCGCTACGGCAGGACTTAATTTAACATAGGACCCTATGGAAAAAAGGCTTCTTCTCTGAAACCGGTTAACTAATCAAAACAAAACTTATAAGCAATAATGTTTGGATGGTCCTCTATAAAGTTTATGTTTTCTATGCCAATCTGAAGTTCAAAATGGCCGCAACCGCAGCACTTAGTTTGACATTGGACCCTATGGGAAAAAGTTTTAAAAGGCTTCTTCTCTGAAACCGGTTAACCAATGGAAACAAAACTTACTAGCAATATTGTTTGGATGCTCTTCTTTAAAGTCTATGTTTTTATGCGAATCCGAAAATCAAAATGGCCGCAACTGCAGGACTTAGTTTAACATAGGACCCTATGGGAAAAAGTTTAAGAAGGCTTCTTTTCTGAAACCAGTTAACCAATGGAAACACAACTTACTAGCAATATTGTTTGGATGGTCCTCTATAATGTCTATGTTTTATATGCCAATTGGAAATTCAAACTGGCCACCATCGTAGGACTTAGTTTAACATAGGATCATATGGGAAACAGTTTTAAATGGCTCTTCTCTGAAGCTGGTTAACCAATAGAAACAAAACTTACTTGCAATATTGTTTGGATGGTCCTCTATAAAGTTTATGTTTTTTATGCCAATCCGAAATTCAAAATGGACACCACCGCAGGACTTAGTTTAACATAGGACCCTATGGGAAAAGGTTTTAAATGGCTTCTAATCTGAAACTGGTTTACCAATGAAAACAAAACTTACTAGCAATATTGTTTGGATGGTCCTCTATAAAGTTTATTTTTTTCATGCCAATTGGAATTTCAAAATTGCTGCTACCACAGGACTTAGTTTAACGTTGGACCCTATCGGAAAAAGTTTTAAATGGCTTCTTCTCTGAAACTAGTAAACCCATGGAAACAAAACTTACTAGCAATATTGTTTGGGTAGTCCTCTTTAAAATTTATTCAACATTACAGTTATAGTTTAACTTCAGGGAAATGCCATCTTCATTGCCAATAAAATCAGGTTAGACTTGCCACAAGCCTATGAAATTTTGTTTTGCTATTAGAGAGATAGATTTCAACATTTCTTATACTTTCCATGTGTGTACACAAGCTGATAGTATAGGAAATGTTGATAATGAAGTAGTATCTCTCTAATAGCAAATGCAAAGGGACTTGTGGCAAGTCTACTCTTAAATCAGGTGAGCGATACAGGCTCTTAAGAGCCTCTGGTTTGTATATAGTTTTGTTATAATTGTTTTCATTTGACAGCTTTATTATTTTAAGTTGTTATTCCATCAGTCTGCATATGACCGACGCAGTGATGACCGATTTAACACAAATTAAACTATTTTGTAATGTCTGAAGTGAATATTAATAATCAATTAGTTTACCAAAACAATTAGTAATTAAAAGATGTAGCTGCCATAAGATTCTTTCAAACATGTCGGAAGCCACACATTTCCGCTTCACTACAAGTTTCCTTGCTGTTTTATTGTCTCTGTCATAGTTTCAATTTGCCACGTCAAAGGCATTTCTATTTTTCCTCAATAAAGAGTGCATTTAAGTCAATATACGATTACTACTCCCAGTATATTATAACCAGCTTGTCAAAATTCAAGTCAGGATGAAATGTCTCTTCACGGCGCATGGATAACTTAATCTTTAAACGAATCAATCATTGCGAAGTGTAGTATTCTAACACGTGTATTCTAATCATAGGTGTCAATGAAATGCATTACCAGATGCCTGAAATATTTAGTGATATAAGACTATAAATTACTCGTGAAAACACTATGTAGTATGATAAATAAAGTGTTAGTGTTAACTCTGTGCTGGTGCATTCTGACTTCATTCGTCGCGTGAATCATTCGGTGGCCTAGCTTCTGGATATATTATAAATGGTAATAATACTGATATAATCAAAGAAAAATGCCTCGAAATAGAGAACTTAGAGGAACTGATGCCCATCCTAGAGACACGGGATCGTATGTGCCCTATTTAGACAGCTTCGCTGATGTTCTGATACATACAGATATACCTATGAACATGATGAAGACAAGTATTTTACTTCAACATTATCTAAGATATCTGAATAGTCGAATTTCAACTGCCCCAAAATCCGTGTATGATCAAGCGAAATCTGGTTTCCGTAGGGCAGTTAAAAAAATTGCAGTTAAAAGGCAATGGCGGGAAAGTTCCGACCCTAGAGGATACTATGTCGCTGCACCGAGATTGACCAGAGATTTATTAAAAGAAATAAGAATACGAGACGAATTAAAATTGCATGCTGTGGAATTATTTGAAAAGAAGTTCATAGATAAAAAAATTGGATATGGCATTTTTGCAAAGACAGACATTCCAATGAATACAACATTGTGTGAATATGAAGGACAATGGATCACGAAGCAAGAACATGAGATACGAGATATGTTTTATAAACAAAACGGATTTTTACCAGTTGCTATTTTTGATGTTAAAAGTGGTCTGGTCTTGGATGGGAACAGAGATAGCAGTGGTCGTCTGTTCAATACATCTGAAAATGTGGCACGAGTCTTCAATCATTGCAGGAAATCACCTAATTGCAAACTTGTAAAATGTGCAAAATTTAGTTATAACGGTAAAGTCTTCTTAGTGACAAAAAATGATATTCCAAAAGGCACACAGTTGTTGTGGGACTACGGTGATAAAAGCTCACAATCAATAAAGGAAAATCCTTGGCTGACATGTTAAGTTATTGGTAGCCGGCGTGTCTTCTTTATGTTAAATGTGAGTACAATGAATTATCAATAAAACAATGAAATAGTTATATTATCGTGAATTACGTAATATTAATTATATTAAAAATTTCCGGGATCGTATAGTTCACTATAGTGCAAGACAAACTTTACTTCTGAGACTTGATTAAAATAAGAAATCACAATTATATGGCGTATTGATCTAGCTTAATCATATAGATAAATAATAAAGGTTGATGTATTAATTATGAATTTAAAGTCTTAGTTTTTTATACAATATGAAAAATTGTATTTGCATCATAATTGTTTAAAACATCTTAAAAACTGATGAATTTACTTTATGTTATTCAGCTATTCATTTCAGATTTTTCGCAATTCACTGGATAAATAATCCATCTGGTATTATGTACTAATTGTCAAATAATATGTTGATTATTTGTAGCATGCAGGGGCGGATACAGGATTTTCGAAAGGGGGGGGGGGGCGTAAAAAGGGGATATCGGAAGAGGCGCATAAACGGCAGGGGTAGTACTGTTAATGCATTAATTTATGGTGAGGACGAGCGGGGATTACATTTTTGCCTTTGGCGCTGGTTGTTACCCTCCCTGTTCTCTTTTTTTTCCTTTCCTTTCCTTTTTTTTTAAAGGGGGGGGGGGGACGTACGCCCCTTACGCCCCCCCCCCCTGGATCCGCCACTGGCATGCCATACAGGAAATTTCCTCTGAGGTCATCAAAGACAAATATTATAAATGTCGAAATTTATACAAACTGTATTTAATCCTTGTTAGTTATATTTTTAGATGGAAACTGGAGAACTTATTTTACGATGGACATGTTTTGTGTGCCATGATGCTGCTCCTGACCATTCATTACATTCCCTTCAAAGCCAAGAAATGTCCGGAAAAACGCTGATCTTTGTAGATGGAAACTATTGGTAAATAAGACAAAATAGCTATTTTTATGACAAATATACTAGTTGACAAAAACACACAAATGTTATGTCTAGATTGATGTGAATACACCGTTGCTACATTTATCGTGATTAATTTCATATGTGCACATATTTAATTACTTAATTTGAATAAGTTGTATTTGATACAGTATTTTTGTGTGTTTGAATGAAGTTTAACAAAATACACATAATCTCAAGAAAGCTAATGTTGTGGCAGTCTTAATCGTGCCACGGGGGGTAACTAAGGATACTTTTAGCTACAGGTCTGCGGACGGAGATTTGAAAACACACCCTATTCATAGAATAGAATAGAATAGAATAATTTTATTGACCAGTGACTGGGCCCATTTCTGGGCAAATGTTACATTGGTTTATAACAATATACATAAAACAGTTACAAAAACATTACAACGATAATGATGTTCTTTGATTTGCTGTCACAGAATCAGAGCCTGTACAAAAACTTATAAATATTAATATATAAAGTATAAAACATTCATAACAATTATGTTGGTATTTCCCTCGGCAGTTGATCAGTTTTGTCTTAATTCAAACCCTTTAATTATGAATTTACCCAAGCTTTTTAATATAAACAAATCTTCATTGCTAGTTAACCATATAAATTTATCATCAGTGGAGAGATTAATAAAATTTGGGCACAGTGCGGAAATGTCTTTAAATAAAATATCCCTCTGCTCTTTATATTTTGGACATTCAATTAGAAAATGAGTTTCATCTTCTACTTTATCTAATGAACAATTTAAGCACTTTCTTTCAGACCTCTCTGTTTTATTTTTATCATATCTTTTTCTTTCGATTTGAAGATCATGAGCACTAATTCTAAGTTTACATATTGTGCGTCTAATGTTAAAATTTTCAATCAAAAGGTAGGTCTCAAAACAGTGGTTTACTTTAAATTTAAAATATGTATCCAATTTACTTTGTGAGATGGATGATCTTTTCTTGTTCCAAAAATATTTTCGGATGTTTAAAACTAGACCCAATCCACGGGGGGGGGGGGGGGGGGGGGGGGTAACTACTAAGGATACTTTTTGGTACAGGTCTGCGGACGGAGATTTGAAAACCCACCCTATTCATATATTTTCAGATGTTTTAAACGGCACCCAATCATATATTGAATTATTAAATCAGACCTATTCATATATGTTATTACTGCACATCCACATTGACACAAAATAGTCCATTCACTACCAAAATGATCAAGTGATGTTAATGGAACACTTTGTTTGTAAAATAACTATGGTTTACATAGGCTTAACATGCTCAAGATGAGAATTGAGGCATGGATATATTTAGATAATGTACAACTATACCCAATGATATATTTTTTAATGAAAAAAGCTACCCTTTCATATATTTTGGAGAGGTAAAAAAGTTACCCAATCGGGCCGCACACGTGGCCGCACATCCGTATTACCGTATATATACCAAGTTACCCCCCCCCCCCCCCCCCCCCCGTGACCCAATCATATATTTAATTATTTAATCAGACCTATTCATATATTTTATTACTGCACATCCCCATTGACAAAATAGTCCATTCACTACCAAAATGATCAAGTGATGTTAATTGAACCCTTTGTTTGTAAAATAACTGGTTTACATAGGCCTATAAGAATTGAGGCATGGATATATTTAGATAATTAACAACTACCCAATGATATATTTTTCAATGAAAAAAGCTACCTGTTCATATATTTTGGAGAGGTAAAAAAGTGACCCATTCGGGCCGCACATCCGTATTACCCTATATATACCAAGTTACCCCCCGTGAATCGTGCTCCATAAATAACAATTATGACTACCATTGCGTACTTAAGATTTGACAATTTTTTAGGCGTCAATATTTCATTGTGTGAGTAAGCTGTATTTTATTTACATTTTGTAGCATCTATCTTCGATGTCCCTATTGCCGACTCTCATTTCATCCAAAATGTTGTAACTATGAAATTGAACCAGTATTAAAAAAAGAATGGACAGACACAATATGTCACGTTTGTGCAGCAAAAGAAACAAGTAAGTTATGTTATGTTTATTTATTAGTTAACCTGTGATGAAAGATGAATTGCACCGTAAAGTTATTGATAATGCCACACGTCATTCCCCATTTACTGCAGGACAACATTTGTCGTCTGCTTGTAACGTTTGTAAACAAAGAATGATGTTTGTAAAATAATACACGAGATATTTTTTATTTTTTATAAAGTCTATTTATACACTGTTGACACAGTTTTACATTGCAATTACTGCGTTTGTGTACGCGAAGCGTATCCGCCATGAAAGATATCTCTCACAATGTCAACAAATGGTATGGCAGAGGTGATTGTGGTTGACGTAAGATACCCAGAATCCTTTGCGTGGGGATGGAGTCAAACGACGAACAGTCTTCGGAGTAAATGACTGTCTGTTACTTGATTGGGTGGGACGGTAATGATTGGTTTACGTCAGGATAGCACTAGTATGTGTATTGAAGTTTCGATATATTCTTTGGTTGAATCGGGATTGTAATCAGTATTTTCGTGTAGTAATGTTACGTTCCACAAATTGACTTCTATTTCATTCAGTAAAGAGTGTACCAAAATCTCCCTACTTTTAAAGCTGTTTGGGAAAAAAATGATATTTTCTATATCTTTATTTTCGTTCGGATAATATTGATATAAATAAAACAACACATGTTTTTACCGCTCATTTTGAACATTTGTTCTTTTGTTTAATTTATATTTTTTTAAAAGCACGAGTGGAGTGACGACAGGTATTGAAATCTCTCAAGCACCATTGGTTAATAGTTTAGAGAAAACAATGTCCTTAAAATGTACATTTTTTACCTATCCTGCATATAAATACTTTAATAAAACCCGTAAAATGGGCATATCAGCTAAGAGACGGTTAGCTTTTCAGAAAAGCTAAACTTGTAAAGATTTAGTTTATTACAAGTAATTAATTTTTACAATACCAGGCGCGTAGCTGCCTATACGCGAGTACGCAGCTGAATCCACATTATTTTGACAAAAAAAAAATTTTTTAGTAAAAAAAATGTGGTTTGAAATTCAGCCGCGTTCGCCAGATCTGATAAATGGATTTTCGTTGGTCAAGAAAGCTCTCCGGAGGCCCCAAAACGCACCAAATTGCACCATTTATTTCAAAATTTTCAGGGGGGGGGGGCATGCCCCCTGACCCCCTAGATTATTTTGAATCCACATTCTTTATAGGCTAGCTACGCGCCTGAATACATTCCTTGGTAACACGACTAAACAAAATTGTATATATAGAGGTAATATGCGTGTATGTTACAACTTTATGTTATTTTCGGAACATTGTTTCTTCGTACTACAAGTTTATATTTTCTAACTTTTTAGGTCTCAAGTATCAAACCAACAGAAAACGTTCAACAGATACAATTGGACTTTAAACCAAACAAAACTGTACAGAAATGCAACTTAATTTTTTTCGTATGTAATTATAATGTCATCATTGACTAAGATGTTGAAGTAGTGTGATAGTCATCATAGTGTACAAAATTGAACACGGATGTGACGAGCGTTGTACTGATAAGAAAAACCAATTATATAAAGTTATAGGACGTCTGTTTGTACGATGCAATATTGGAGGGTTACGGGCTATTTTTTCGATTATTGTAATGTAGAAAAGTGATGTCTTTTACCAAGTTATAAGACGATTTAGCTTTAAGTTGATCGGCCTAGATAGAAAACTGTCGGGTCACATGTTAATACCAGTAAAATGTTTAAGCTTCAAGTTGATGGGCCTATATTGAAAAATATGAGGTCACATTGCAACTACTGGTTTAAACAATGATAGTATGTCTTTTTATAATTCCTATTCACGGACCTATCCAGAATGACATAGAAAGCCACTATATGACTTTGTTCTGCGGCGTTTGTGTACTCATGATGCAAGTTCAAGCAAAATTAAAGTGCAATTATTCTGCCGAAATGTAAATATGATGTTTTGCAGCATTATAAATTTTAACATTTACGAAAACTCAAATTGTTTTATCTGTGTTCAAAGTGTACACGTATTCGGACCATAACGAAACAAAAAGGTGAAAGTAATAGCTATCTTGAAGTGCAGTAAATCTGTCCCTCTTTACTAGTACTTTTGTATACTTATGTTGAGAAATGTAAAATTGGTGTTGTAATTAACTTCATTTTCATGCCGAGATGGAATCACATAAAAATAAATTCACCAATAAATTTTGATTTTTATTTGCTTTTCTCTAATTCTTATTGCCTTTTTCGTTTTTTCATTAATGCCCGTAGAATTTGTTTACATTCTGACTGACATTGAACTCTTCCGATCAGACCACGATTTTCACAAGACAGTTGTAATAATTATTACTTGCAGATTCTTTTTTAATTGCTTGAATGTAGTTTAACTCCTCTTTTATGTCGTTGTTCAGCTATACCATGTTAATTATGTGAAACATGCTATGGAAACCTCGACCGTCGACATAAATTCTGGTCAATTAAGGATGGACTCTCGCACACCGTACAGCAGTATGCAAGAACCCGTAGCCTCAGTTGTGACATGCCCTTGATCAATAGTAGATGACTTACTACTTTAACCAATCAGCCAGCGAGACGAGGTTGCTGCTTTATTATTAAACATTAACTAACAGTATAACATTAAGTGGAAAACACTTAGATGGTTGAAGCATACATATCAGAAAAAGGTCATCGTAGTAAATCGGTATATACATTTTTCACAAATAATTTTGTCTACTGCATTATGGGCAGACATGGCTTGGTGTATCAAAATACATCAAGATATGCTATATTGTATACACAGTTGCATGACACACACTGGGTCGCGGTTTACTATTTAAAGTAGCCGCGTCGTCCTGGTATGACATCATTTGCTGCATAACAGCCACAATTATCCTTTGTGGGTCCTCGGAAAGCATTTATGAGTATCAGAAATGTTTAATATATGTTCTGCACTTAATTACAGTACATTTAAAGTACATTAATAAAATTAAATTCATTCCGACTATCTTCCTATTTCCCCTTTTCACAATGGAAGCTGCAATTTAAATTCTTTTTTTTTACCAGTTTTGAATGCACAAAAATAGAAATTAGCATAACAGTAGCCGAGTTGATTTTAACCCTTTCTTAATTATCTCCCCTTTGAATACGGCACGACCCTTCAGTTTAACAAACTTGACTTTGCTTCACGAAAGGACACTTTGTACCAAGTTTGGCAGACATTAGCATTCAATATTTTTTCATTTAACAATTGGTTAATATATCCCCTACGAAGACAGTGTGGTCCTACTTTGAACAAACTTGAATCATCTCCCCCCCCCCCCACCCCCCGAGGATACTTTTGCCAGGTTTGATTTAAATTGGTTCTGAAGTAGACAAAAGGCCCTCAAGAGCCTGTATTGCTCACCTGCGTTATATAGGCAATGAAGATGGCATTTCCTGAATGCAAACCAAGTCAATTTTCTACTGGCATAAAAAAAAAACATTAACTCTGTTGATACCACCCAATGAATCTTGCTGTTTTGTTTCAACTGGTTCAACCGTAGTTGGTAACGTGTTTGGAGAGTGCCACGCTCCTTGCACGATAAAGACCCCTTTTGTAGATTTCGAAAAAGAGTAGATGCTACAAAAGGCTAAATTTTCCACCCCTACCCAAAACTCCATACTTTTCCAGTGGCAGTCAAAATTGTATTCCCTGTGAACCATCCCACCCCCATTTTCCGTTGATTTATTGTTTGTTAACTTGTTCCCGTCCTGAATATAGCTGAAATACTGCTCGCTGGACGTAAAGCAGACATCCAATCAATCAATCAACTGCTTCAATAGTTTCAATTCCATTTTAACATTTTCCTATAGGTTTCTATGTTAAATTTACTACAACCTTCTTGGATTTTCGATCAAATAAACAAGCATAAACCTTTGGGAAACAATCCAGTAAACATTCAGATACAAACATTGCTGAATCAGCTATGCAGTTTCAGAAAAGATGGCATTTCAAACCTATTCCATTAAACTTAGTCTGTAATGGGTTATGGTGGACATTTTTACTCACTTATCTGCATAAAAAAATGTTTATGATCCTCCAATAAATATTCCTAATAACTTTTACTTCTATTGGTTAACAGGCTTCAAAAGCCTTTTTAAAAATTTTCCTTAGGGTCCTGTGGTGTTGGCCATTTAGACTGGCATAAAAAAAACCTGTGGAAGACCATCCAATGAATACTGGTGATGTTTTTTGATTAGTTTACCAGTTTCAGAAAAGAAGCCTTAAAACAACTTTTTTCCATTGGGTTGACAATCATTTAGAATTTTCAGTTGGCATAAAAACATAAACTTTATAGAGGGCTACCCAAACATTATTACTAGCAAGTTTTGTTTGAATTAGTTAACTGGTAATAGAGAAGAAGCTTTTTTTTTAACCTTTTCTCCCATAGGGTCCTTGCTTTGTTAGCCAAGTCTTGTGATAGCCACCATATTGGTTTTCCAATCGGAATTTAAAAAAAACTTTTTTAAGGTCCATCAAAGTTTGGTTTCAATTGGCCTAGTGGTTTCAGTAAAGAAGATTGAAATGTCAAACTACTGATGACAACAACGGACACAAAGAGATGAAAATAACTCTCATGACTATTTGGGTCAGGTGAGCTGATAAAAGACTGAAAAGTTTAGGACAACCATAATGACAACAGACGAAATTCACATTGGACTGTGGCCGAGTGGTTTAGGTAGTTCGTCTACTATTGATCACATGGTCAGTAAACATTGAGGTTGCCGGTTCGTTTCTCCATGCAGGAAGGGTGTACTCAACTCCAATCGATTGCTAGTTTTCCAAATGAAGATCTGGGGTTTTCTTCAGGTACTCTGGCTTCCTTTACCAATAGAAACTGGATGCCATTATATAGCTGAAAAATTGCTGAAGTGGTGTTAAACATCAAACAAACAAAAACTCATTAGACTGAAATTTTAGCTAAAAAGCACTCTTTTGGAAAATATTTTTATTTATAAAATATAGTGGATTATGATTTCTTTATTTTTAAATCACAAGAAAACATATATGTACATCAATCTGACAAACAAGTAATTTTTAGTGCAAAAAGAATAAATATGTCGATTAGTCATTAGCCTAGTTGAGGTCTTTTTAATGACAAGACAAGAAAAGTGATAAGTAATTGATAAAAGAATTGTGTTCAGAATTAAAATTACTTGCAGAAATTATGTTACACTATACTAAGGAAATAGTATTGTTTACTGTAGTTGGCACTATTGTTTTTGCTATTAGTAGCATCATCAAAACTGCTTCTTGTACTGAAATAACTGACTTTTGAAAAGGTATTTGCCACACAGCAGGAGTCATACTGACCCTTAGTTTTGTAAAAGTTTAGATGTAATGGAAAATAATTGCATACAAGTTTTAAATGTAAGTTCTTGCAAATTATATACATGATTCTAATAGCAATTACTTTTCACCTCAATTGTGTTCATAACATTTTATATGATACTAATAATTTAAATTGATTTAGATATAACAGTAGAAACACTAACAATGTTTCTGAAATTTTTATAAAACCTAATAAAACTTGGAACCAGCCAACATATAAAAGTAAAATTAATGACATCACAAAAATTGTAAACAGGAGAAATACATAAATTATATATTGTCATAATATAAAGGTAATAAAGGTACTATGGTTTTCATTTTTAGCAATAATGACATTCTGAAATCCATTCTTTTCCTACTACAATAGTAAATGATAACTAGTTATTACTTAACATAATAAATACAGGGTTACCAAAAAGATTTAAAATTTCAATTTTAATGACTTTTCAAGGTCTCTTTTAATCATTTTTAAGAACCTTATGAATGGTGTAACATTGTCTTTTTTAATAACCAAAATAAAATTTTTTGAAATAGTGATACTTAAAGTGCTTGAGTGATGAGAGATAATACAAGTGTATCCCTATTCAAACCTTAGTAGCAAATTATCTTGCCCCTTAAAAGTAACAACCAGATCGCAAACTTTGTAATATAAATGGGAACAGTAAACTAGCAACCCAGATCCCTTTCAATGTAAAAATTTCGAATGTTGTATGCTAGATTTTTATTTATATCCCAGCCTTTTTCCCAAGCGGGAAAAGGAAAAACAAAATACCTGCTCTTTCCTGTTTCCTTTTGGTTTTTCTTTCGGTGCATTTCTGGATAAGATTTTTAATAATGAAAATAAAGATGAATAATGTTTTTATTTAGCAGTGTTTGGTTAGGCATTGACTTGCAATACATTCAAGGAAGTGTTATTGATTAGAAACTGGATTAGGAGACAGTTTCAAGGGGATTATTAATAACATAAAGTATATATTTGCATCACTTTTTGTATGTTTGTCACTGACAATGCCAACTTCCCCAACCTATAATAATTGGTGCGTAAATTAATAAATACATATAAAATTCTCTAAAAGTAGTGCATAACTGTACATTTGAAAATTATGCCCTTAGAGCTAAAGAAGAAAAATCTATGTTATTTAACATGATAAAACTGTCTACCAATATGTCCCGCTCTTCCTTAACATTAAGGTCTAAAGGTTTTGTATAATGAATAGTTGCATTTTCTGTGCATTTTTTCTTGCGCTGAAGGCTGCCAATATGGTCACGACTCATTTCTAGAAGTGTGAAGAAAACCTGAAAAAAAATTATAAGATTGTTTTCAGAACCTATGTCTTCACTGAAACTATGCAGACAGCCACACCTGATTGGCTGGAAATTAATTTTTTTACAGATTAAAACATCAATAAAATCACACTAGTTTGATAAAGACTCAAAGGGGGCATACTTTTTCCTTGGATTCAAAGGCCATTCAGTATGCTACACAGCCTATTGTGAAGTACATGTATATGTAATTGTATCATAAGCCTTTGTCGGAATACAAAAAAACGTCATAGAGTTGGCACAAATAAGCACAATAAAGTTCAAGGTTAGGTGGACCATAATGCTACACAATAATGTCTTCGAAATTAGCACTGGTCCGCAAGCCCCTGGCCAGTAAAAATCCATTCGGGCAAGTGAATTTTTGACAAAATTTATACTGAATATAAAGGAGAAAATTTTAAAAAATCAGGATTCGGGCAAGTGAATTACAAATCCTAATTTCAAACACTGCAATATAATGTCTTGTGATTAAGCATACACAAGCCATGTAGGTGAAAAGCTCTAAATTGCATATGAGAATATTATTGAAGTTAATTTATTAGTTATTAATTAATTAGAGTAATTATTTTGAGGTAAATGATTGTACATGATAGTACATGAACATGATACGTTTACTTTTGATGATGAAACCAATTGCCAGAAAATGAGACAAGTGCATTAAAAAAAGCAGGGAAGTGATTGTTAATTGTATCACTGGTAAGTCATGACTAGTGATTGTGTAAATGTATTCCAAGAGTACACAAATGCTACATGATGACGTAGTATATATAGATTATTACGTATTTTGAAACAAGATGCATTTTTCTGTCCTTATCTCCTTGAAAGGTGACAGCCCTAAGATGAGATGAGATGACCAGAAAATGCATTAGTGTTTACTAAACAACGTTTTGACAGCAAAGATGATGTAAGCTTATCTAATGCTAATCGAGTGCAATGGGATAATACTGCACCTAAAGATCAAAGGAATAGCAATAAAGTATTTTTTGAAGCTTGAAATATATTTCCGATTTGTAATTTTATGTAGTATGAAATGCATCTCTAGTATGTGGTGCTCTTGTAGTTTATGACTATTGCACTTACATGTATGAATAGACATAAACTTCCAATTTATGTGTACAGGACGTATAGGTACATTGATGCTGCTGAACCTCTGTGTTATCTAACAGCTGAATATATCAAAGTATTGACTGTGACAATACAAACTAAAGGCTCTTAAGAGCCTGTATCACTCACCTGACTTACAAAGAAAACTTTTGAACAGACATGACTTTTCTTGCAAATTTTGATATTAAATGCTAAAGAGTTAATGTGAAGAATGTGTTTCTAGGAATGTTGCCAATTTGCAGGACACATAGGTCGCGTTAACGCCAAATATTGCGTTTTTTACGCAATTAAAAAAAGTCCACGCAAAAATATTAGACCCTGCATGCAAATGCAAGCAAGGACAGAAAAGACGAATTGTAACTGAAACAGGGTTTAGTCAATGAAATAGTATTAAATCACTTTGATTTGGTTGTAACCTGTTTTTTTTGTTGGTCAAAAAGTTGCAGATACAGCGTCCTTCGTCTTGATTTTAAAGCCAATGTCGGCGAAACAGTTGCATCAAGGAATTTTGTTTTCGTTTATAAATAGAAATGATTATGAAGAAAGTAGGGGAACTTCTCAAAATGAATTATCGGAGAATAAAAAGATTGCAGATTGCAGCTCTGAACTGATATGAACTGAGCTGTTGTTCCTTTAAAATTTTCAAATTGAAATTTTATTTGTTCAAATAATAATGGTAAACATTTTGAAATCTGCTGATGTAGTTCTTACAAAATCTGATGGCGTGTGTTAAAACACACATTCTGAGAAAGACCCCGTTACTAATTATTTATATAAACCAATCAGATCTTTACAATGGTCAATACACAACATTTTCTTTCGATGAATAAAACAGTGCAGACAATATTGCATTAATTTAATATTGAACAATCAAACCTTTAAAAAAAACAATATCTAATTGATCTGAAACGGAAGAGTAAAATACAGTACTTTTGACTGCCACTGGAAAAGTATGGAGTTTTGGGTCAGTTTGAGAAGAAACCCTTTTATGTTTTTTCATAGGTAAGTATGTTAAGTAATGTCCCATAGTCGATAGTGTCAGCAATCTGGTATTTTGGATCAAAACAAAAAACTCAAAATTAGTAGAGGACCATACAATATCATATATCCTTCTGCCAAGTGGTTTTTGAGGAAATGAATTTAGAAATTTCAGCTAATCAGAACCCATTTGCAGCTCTGGCAGCCAAGTTGAATTTCCTATTGGCTCGAAAAACTTAAACTAATAAGATTACTATCCAAGATTCACTTCTGCATTATTTGGTTTAATTGTGTGGAACAGTTTCGGAGAAGAGGCTGTTTGTATGGTTTTCCTATTGGGTCCTATGTTAAGCTGTGGTGGCCATCTTGGATTTTGGATCGTCACAAAAAACTTTGTAGAGGACCATCTAATGTACATTTGTGCAATATTTCAAATCAATCTACCATGTATATTGAAATTTCAGCCAATTAGAACCCATTAGTGGCCCTGAAAGCTATGTTCAATTTGCAATAGGCTCGAAAAACTCTAAATAATTTAATATAAATATCCAACGATCATTTCTTCATAATTTGGATTCATTGTGTGGAACAGTTTCCGAGAAGAAGTTGTTTGTATGTTTTTCCCATAGGGTCCTATGTTAACCTAAGTCCTGCAATGGCAGCCATCTTGGATTTTGGATCAGCACAAACAACTCTAACTTTGTAGAGGACCATCTTAGGTACATTTCTGCAATATTTCAAATAAATATGCCAAGCGGTTTATGAGAAAAAGATTTTTTGAAATTCAGTCAATCAGAATGCATTAATGGCCCTGGCAGACATGTTTCATATTTGATCAGCACCAAAAACTCAAACTTTGTTAAGAATCATCCAATAAACATTCAGAGTCAAACATGCCAAGTTTTGTTCCAATTGGTCAAGTGGTTTTTGAAAAGAAGAAGATAAAAATCTGAAAAGTTTATAGCATTCAACGACAACGAAGACGACGGACACCAAGTGATGAAAATAGCTAACTCTGACCCTTTGGGTCAGGTGAGATAATAAAACATATCCTGTTTCTTCACAACAGTCAGGACAAAAGACTTCTGTCACCAAACACTTAAGAACACAAAACTCCATGCATGGTGTACCATTCATGTCGGAATGGATAGTAAGGGATAAACTCTAGATTAAGTCCACTATCACAATCATAATGGAAATTTAAAAAATCTATAATGTACACTTTGTACATAACACCTTTATCTGCAAACTGATATCTTAAAGAATTAAGAGAAAAATTCTGTAAAGCTTTAAACAACTATAGACAGAAGAATATTATATATATTTATGCCAATAGGCAATAATTAAATTTGCTCAATATATTTTAAACTATTTATACAGGTGACAAAAATACCAATTTACATAAATTACTTTTTTATAAATATTCTCGGGACTAATTCAGCAATTAAATTTACCTTTGTCCCATCAATAATCATTCCTGGCCTCATAATTTTAGACGCTCTATTTCCTGCTCCTTGTATATAATTGTGTCGAATTTCTAACAAAAGTTCTCCTGCATGTTGTCCAAGCACAGACCAACTTAAATCATTCAATATTTCTGGTTTGTTGTGACCTTCATCTTCTTCACCTGAACCATGTGCTTCGTCTGAACTTTGGCATGAAGATTTTTTCACCTATTTGAAAGATGACTGTTAAGCTTATTTTATAGTACTTAACAACTGTGCAAAGTTTATAAAAAATCTGTTGACACATTTTCATCTGGAAACCACCAAATATTGACCAAAAATTTTGAATGGCCTAAGTTGAAAACTACAAATGGGATTGTGCTGAAAATCGAACTTCATCTTGATGTTATAGTACTAAACAGATGTCTAAAGTTAAAACGAAATCTGTTGATGGGTTTTTTAAGTTATCATCTGGAAATTACAGCGGCACATACAGACGGAAGTACAGTGGTGATTATTGATTGACAGTCATGCACTTTTACATAAACTTTTTCCAACATCCTTAAGATTAAAAAAAAAAAACGGGTTTAGACTCTGAGTTAATGATTAATAGTGATACCCTTGCTGTCACAAAAGTTTTGCCTGTATATCAACTATGTGTAGAAATCTAAGTATTCGATAACAAGGAGCATAAAATCGCTATTCACCATATGGTACTATAAGATAAAGCAATATGCAAAATATCAGGCTTCTGCATCCTATAGTTGCTTAGGAAACTGTGACAGAAATTTTTGCTAGCAATGGACGGACGACAACTGTAAAACAGTATACCCCTGTCTTCTGCAAAGAGGGGGTATAAAAACAAAATCAATCAAAATCAGGCAACAAAACTGCCCTTATCCAAAAACTTTTAACAAAGTCACTGGACCATGCAGTTGGGTGTCAAGTTCAGGAAACAGGTGACTGACTGGCAAGTAATCATAAGTTAACCACTGGACCACAATTGATGGACCTAGATATCAAGGTTGCAAAGATATAAACAAAATGTTCAGTGTTTATGCAACAGCTGCCAGATTAACAATATGTCTCACCTCCAGTCACCATTGTAGGCAAGACAAAATCTGCTTACTGCTCATGGTCGTGCATATGTTCCTTTTGTGGATCCAAAATGTTGCATATTGAAATGTAGCATTTTTTTTTCATTATGATTGGGCAATTTTTCACAGTAAATTTTAACCCTAATCAGAATAAAAGTGTATGCTAGGAGCAGATGATTGTTGTCTATTTGAAACCCATTGGCTATGTTCTTTGTGGTTTAGCAAGGAAAAGTATCAAAATTTATCCTTATACCATAAAACATCAAGAGAGTAGACGTTTGTCAACAACTTGAGGTCCCATAAGAAATAAGATAGATGACTTGCAATGTAAAATTCATGCAGAAAAAGTCAAGGACAATATGTGACATGTACATATAAACAACAGAGGCATGCATGTAGTATGAAATAAGGACAGGATATCTTGGAAAAAATTTTCTATTGTATTTTCGTAACAAAGAGTTACAATATAGGATAATGAAAAAAATGCAAGCAATAAATGCACACCATAAAAGGTTGTGTTTTTAAGTATACATGTACATGGTTTTATACAAAGGACAATCACACATTTTAATCATTATATCAGGGTTTACTACACAACTGTCAACAATGTTTTGTTTCTGTGTCGTCATGAGACCACGAAACCCTGACAAACTTAGCTAGGAAATTCCAGGGCTAGAAGTCACTATTTTGATTGGCTACATCATACCTGCATGTAGCCAATCAAACGCTCGCTTTCATTCACGACTTGGTTAGGGGATATCCAGAGGTCGATTGTAAATAAACCAAACGAATGTGTTGCATAGACCATGCGAAAATCCGTGTATTTTGTACAGTATTGTTAATAGTTTGTTATTACCACGTTATTAGTTGCGTTACGTTGTCTTCCCCTCAAGAATGAGTAAGAATGACTTCTGCCAAACACTTGCTTCTTTCAATCAATTTCATTGGTTCATATTTTGAAGATTTGATGTCATATGAAAATCTTCTAGCCCGGGAATTTCCTAGCCAAGTTTGTCAGGGTTTCGTGGACACATGTGGACACAGAAACCCTGACTTGTGAGGATGTTTGTTACATGATCATAATTTGTCTGACGATTTTGATCCATAAAACACACATTTCATAAACATGCGTGTTACTTCATCCCACATGTACAGATGGGTAATAATGGATACGACACTATGCCATAGCACAGCATGAATAGCAATGCCCACCTGGTTTGCGTGGGAAGCGGACATTTCATGCACTCTGTTTTGAAGTTATTCCTTCCCTAATGACCGAAGTGAAATCTGTCCAATTCAAATTTCCAAATTTCAAATGATATACTCAAGCTTATTTCAAAAGGGAAGAGCAGTGTACAATACGTTTTCTTATAATGAAACTTACCTCTACAACAGATACTACAATATGGGATACTGGGAATGGAAATTCATTCATATTTTTTCCATTTTGAAGGAAATGGAGGTCTGGAATTGATGAAACCATTATCTGATCAGCTAAGTTTTTCCATTCCCTCTTAACACGGCAATTTCTAAAAAACAAGAATATTGTTCATGCATTAATCTGTGATGTCAGTGCTAATCATTCCTAAGACTTAACACAAGTACAGTTGTCCATGTTCAAATATTGTGTACCATGATTGATATTTTGTTTTATTTACAGTATACTAGTACATGTATATTTACATAATGTACTTCTTATCGTATGTTTGTTTTGATTTGGTGTAATGCCATTGTGAGCTTTATGTATTATGTCCTGTTTTTATTGGGGAGGAAGCGGTATCGCAAGTATCCTGTAAAAATTCCCAGTACTTACCTTTTACTTTGCAATTTCCTCATTGAAAATCAAATGCCGCACTGAAATTATCCATATGCAAAAAGATCACACTTCGAGAATGTAAATCAAAAGTGCAGACTGCACTGAAGGAAAAGTTGCTTTGCAAGTATTAAATGAGATCCCTGCCTCATGTTTTATTTTAACCCAAGTAAAAATATTTCACTGGCATATACCCTTTAACGGGAAATAAAACAAACCAATGCAATAAAAATCAGGAAAATGAAGAACCATATAAGAAATAAAAAAGACTAGAAAAAAATCCTTAGCAATCCTCATAATTGATAGGCCCAGCAACCCTAATGTCTAGAATAGCAATGTCCAGGGCTTTGCTGTTGGAAACTCCAAAAAATTATTCTTGTCGAAATGTTTGGGTTGTTTGTATGAATATTGTTTAACGCCACTTTCAGCAATTTTAAAGCTATATTATGGCGTCCAGTTTTTATTGGCAAAAGAGAAAATCCGGGACCTGCGGTAGGAAAACTGATAATCCTTGTCAATTAAGATTAGAGTCGATTACACCCTGCCTGTAGTGAGATTCGAACCAGCAATCTCAGTGTCGACCTACCATGTGATCAATAGTATATAAACTTGGCCACTGTGGCCCGTGGTCAAAATGTATCAGGTGCACAATTGCACCATGTGACACAGGATTCTGCGAAATCATATCCCATTCAGTGGTGCAAGTAGTGGATGAGAGATAGGTATGACTTATACTACATGTAGTATCAAAGAATGGCAAGTCCATGTTTTGCTATGGGAAATCCTAAATATAATTCCAATCTAAATATAAACTAGAAAGACGGATTTTTTGAACACGTGGTAATGATTCTGGTGTTTACTTTTATGATAGCAATATAAGGAACACAACTGTAGGTTAATATGACAAAGATGGGTTGCTTTGCATAAATTTGGGGTCGTTGTCTCTCAGAAATTTACCAAAATGTTTATCATCTATACTACTAAAATTATAGATCCCTTTTTTTAAGCGTGCATCACAAAACACAGAGAAATAATTTAATAATTGACTTTATCGATACCAACATTAAATATATTTAATGTGCAACATCAACTGCATGTAACCTTATACATATTGAAGTAAGAACTACAGCTATAGACTTTTGTCACGTGAAGCAAGCTAACAGTTCGTTCTTGTTTAAATTCAGCTGGCTCACTTCAAGAAAACGATTGGAATCGAACGGATTTTAACCAGATATGTCTGGTAGGTCCTAAGAATTTTGTTTCCACTGTGATCAGGACTAATATGACATTAAAAAAAACTTTACTAAAAAAGCTTTATTTGTAAATAATGACGTCCGCTTATGGTACCCTTGTCCATATTTCTTACAATATTTAGTATTCTGTTCTGGTTTACGTCTTGTTGTCAAATACGATATTACTTTGTGACATCAGGTTATCGATCGAATACGCTTCAAAGATTTAAAGGTAAAAATCAGCTCTTTTTTTACAGAGAATATAAAGTTTCAGGGTTTGAAATTAGCACTTGCCCACTCGCCATTGGCGAGTAGATTTGATTGTGGGCCACTAAAATTCTTTTTTCTGTCGCCCACTTGGCGAGTGGTTGAATGTGGGCAATCTTAAATCTTTTTCTCCATCGCCACGATGTCAATGTTTATAATTTCACATTTAATCAACTTTGTTTAATTATTATTGCGCATGCTTCGTTTTAGGAGGCGCTTTCGGAGTTATGGCTGTTACGTTAATTTAGCAGCTGTTCCGCTAAATTGGTTGCGTGATTTTAGGACATTATCTACTGTTTCGACAATCGATATTTTAAACTTTTTAAACTTAACATGGAAATGGAACATTTGTTATCATTGGTAGCATCCCGCCCATTGCATTTACTTAAATCAGGTTGACGACTCATGTCGCCAACCGGATATTATTGTGATAACTTAAAGACAGCTCAAAGTCGGAATGGTAGTGTGAACATTTCCGTATGGTCTACGTGTGATTCACGATAATAATATTGTTTACAGTATAATATAAAGAATATGAACTTGAATATGAATTTCAATAGCTTAAAACATAATAACATAAAACAAGTAACATAAATAAACCTATAGCTGAATAAATCTTGACTTCCATGTTGACTAAAAAATCTGGTATGAAAAGCATTATTCCCTTGAAGTTGAGCGTAAAAAAATACAACCAAGAAAATCAAAGATGCTGTAGGTCATAAAAACATTCAAGCAACCAAGCAACACACCACAAAATGATTTAATAATACATGTGTTTCAACTCTACATGTGTTTCAACTCTTAAACAAAACCACAAGAAATCTGAGAATTTAATGAATTACTTGGACATCACATTGAAAAAAAATTGGAGCATACTAAACACACCAGTTGGGTAAACAAACATCCATTAAAAAACAGGAATAATAATTTGGCTCTAATAATATGTAATTGTCTTCAATTTTTATTTTAAATTGGTTCATTGGATTAGGTACATAGCATCCCTTACGGAATTGGCTTGCACCAAGTATACTTAAAGTATAAGGCAAGTATACTTCAAGTATACTTTAAGTATATCTGTTATACTTGAAAACTGAAGTATACTTAAAGTATTAGCTAAGTATACTTGGAGTATTAGCTAGTTATACTTGTGTTATACTTTGTATCCTTGTAATAGCAAAGTATAACTCAAGTATACTTGAAGTATACAAGAAGTATACTTCAAATGGATATTATCAAACATTTTATGTAAAAGTTATACTTGAAGAATTTATTTGGACTTAGACTTTTTCAGGAGTTTGACAGAGGAATGCATCTTACAGAAAATTTATAAGTCCAAATAAATTAAAATTCTATGTTTTTTTCATTAAAACAATGTTTTTTTGCAGTTTTTAGCCAACCTAACATTAACAAATGATATTATCCAACATTATTGTACATATCAATGTAACCCATC
The DNA here is from genome assembly GCA_944474755.1 of Limnoperna fortunei. Taxonomy (NCBI): domain Eukaryota; kingdom Metazoa; phylum Mollusca; class Bivalvia; order Mytilida; family Modiolidae; genus Limnoperna; species Limnoperna fortunei. The sequence continues at coordinate 90,521,903 of OX104117.1, forward strand.
GCTAGAGTTTCCATGATAATAGGTTTTTCCATGTTGAAATGAATAATTTTCCATGGAAAGTTATTGAACCAAAGAAAAAATTTCATTGAATTCCATGGAAATGAAAATGATACAGCGTGGAAATGGACTTAGAAATTTTAACACATTGAAACTATCATGGAATGTATAACTTTAATCAAATTAAGCATGGAACATCATGGAATCTTTGGACTTATTTTTTTCATTTATGTACGCGGTAATTTCCGGATATTTGACGTCTTTCCGGTGTCAACTTTGTTTTATCCATACGACTTCCATTTCCGCTACGTCACAGAATTCAAATTTTGTTTCCTGGCTTTGGAGCGGCAATTTAAAGAATTTCATCAAATATGACGGTAAGTAATGATTAGCGAAGTAGTTCATAATCTTTTCATGCGTTAATTTAGAATTATTCATCTTTTACTTAACTGCTTATCTCGCAATTAATTTTAGAACCGATGGCGATTGCTATAACATGCGTGTCTATTTTTAATGTTATATTTGAGTTTGGACTGATACGCCTAATTATTTTCAGAAAGCTATGATTTTGTGTAGCAAAGAAGGTTACGATTTATTCGAAAATGATACTTTGTGGTCAATTAATATTTTACAGATAAGTCATCTTACGATATCCTTTTAATTTAATGGGAATGCAGTGTTGTGGAGTGACTGTACAAAAGTCAAGAGCCGTAAACAATGTTGTGAAGATTGCATTTCAACATACAGGAACTGATTTCTGCCAGCATAAATGGGAACAGAAAACAAGTGGTAGGTACATGGTTCTAAGATCATTAGATTACAGGAAATCAAATGTACATAAAATTATAATAACTTTATGACTATAGTCAATGTCCGGAGGCTCGAATAACCACAGGGGCTTGTAAAATTAGATTTATTTGCACTTTCGAATTATATACTGGGTCGATTTTGTTATTGTGTGCGAGAAGGGAAAAAACCAAGTCTATACCTGCCAACTTTGAAATTTTTTTTAAAAATATTACTTTACCCATATCTACACGGGTTTGTAATTATTTCTGTTCTGAATTTAATAATCTACATGAAAAACCCTACCTTTATGTTTCTAATGCCATTTTACTCTCAAATTTTATTAATTTCCACCAGTTTTAAACGAAACCGACAAGAACAAACACACACACAAAAACCAATCTTAATTAAAATTAAATCTTTCACAAGCTCCCCCCTTTTTGTTATTGTCGTTTTGAAGATCTAACAACATCCCATTACAGGTCATCTCAGGTTGAACTTCTGTATTGACCAATCAATTTTTATTGCCATTTTTGCTTAGGCACCATTAAACTTGAAACCTTTGCCCTGTTCACTTAAGGTAAAATAAAATTAAAAATAAATGCCTATCTACCTACCCTATTTTTTTCAAGCAAGTAACAGGAAACACGCATACTTTTTTTATTTGTCCTTATAGTTATAAAGGGACATTGTAGGAAAAAACAAGCTTTAATTTTTCAAATATTTTCTTTTTTATTTCAGAATATTGCCTTTAATTGTATCCCAATACTACAGAAAAAATGTTTGTTAAGCCATTAATGGGTAGTGCAGCGATTGAGATTAACAATTAAACTGTCATCAATGCCAAAAAGTAGCTGAGGTAAGACATTAGCCTTTGCATGATTTTTTTGTGTTGCCTGCAACATGTTGCAAAGCGACATATAAGTGTCACTTTAGCTATATGCTTTGTCCTGTGGCATCACAATAACTTTCGTCGCAGTTTTCTGGGCAATTTCATGCCGCAGCCTCTTGATATTTGGCATGTAGCTTTGTCCTATAAAAGTTAATGCTGCCACTAGAAAGTAATACCTTTGTCTCGTCTTTAATGACTTTTCGTCTCTGGCGAGACAAAATGCAAGTACAATGTATTTATACACAGTAACTAGACCTGTTTTCATTGCTAGTGACACAAGTAAATCAAGAAATCTGTGAGTCAATGCTAATTAATGTACCACTGTTTTCGATAAAATCTATATACATGTACTATATGTGTTCAGTATCTACTTCCTGTTTAATGTAGAGTTATGGACTTATAAATGAGTTATATTTGGAAACAAATTTAATCTCAGATGAAGGGAACCACAATGATAAAAATTATACAAGGGATATAAAAAAAATTGAATAATGATGCCTCCGCTAAAGGAATTTCCATACAGGAAGTAGTTGTCCAACAGGTCTGAAAGTCGCTTAGGACGTACAACTTGTGATACTTAACCACCCTGCCAAACTTCAAATTGTTCTAATGTACGGTTTCTGTTAAGTTAAGTCTTTTTTGGGGTTGTAGTCTACCTTAAGGCCTAGATAGACTGTGAATGAGTTTCACAGTGGTGCTGACAGGCGAAACATTCTTGAAGAGGTCACATTCGTTTATTAATCAGTCGCATGCACAACTTTTATTTTTCTTTCCAGCACATTAGCAAAGAACAGAAAGAAAACAGAGAGAAAAAAGGGACTCCTTAATCATGTCAGTGCTTTGTTGGAGTTTTAAGACATTTTTGTATTTAATGTTATTTGAATAAATATTTAGTTAATTTTTAGTGTTTAAGGCCAGAAAATACCACAGTGATGGACCAATCAGTCAACTCGTACAGTTAAGTCAGGTACCTGAACATAATACTTCAAGTATACTTTAAGTATACTTAAAGTATACTGTAAGTATAAAACCTAAAGTATTCTCTAAGTATATTTCAAGTATAACTAAAGTATACTTTAAGTATACTGCAAGTATAAAACCTTAGTATTCTCTAAGTATACTTAAAGTATAACTAAAGTATACTTAAATTATAACTAAAGTATACTTCAAGTATAAAGGTCTAAGTATTAGCCAAGTATACTTGGTTGAAGTATACTTGGCTAACTAATTTGCATATAAAATCAAAATACTTTAAGTATACTTAAAGTATACTTCTGAGTTATACTTAAGTTATACTTGCAAGTATACTTGAAGTATACTTGAAGTACTAATAATTTCCGTAAGGGATGGATCAACTTGCATTCCCCCTTCCCTTCAAAATTTTTTAAATTTCTCTTAAAAATATATAAATTAAGTAAGGACAATATGCCCTCAGGAAATGACCAGAATGCAGGATTTTGCACCATTTACCCCAGAGCTTCTTTTTTTTTTGGGAGCCCACATGGCCCCTACACATTATTTAAGCTTCAAACCCTGAGTTTATTTGTACTCGTTGCTAAACAGGTAAGAAATGCTTGACAGAGCCTCACATTTCTACCGGTTTCTAAGATTCGTACAAATAAACTGTATATTTTCTGACACTGTACTAATATTTTATATGTATAATGCTGATAGCAATTTGTTACAAGGTTAGTGTATTGTACATGTTGTCCAATCATTGTAATATAAGGACCAATTCTATATGCCCAAATGACAATGTATGCATAAATGCAGTATATATGAAAAATGAAATAAAATGGATACATGACATCAAAAAATGAAATAAAATGGATACATGACATCAAATTTTAATAATTACTTACTTCACTGTTAAATTACACATCTCTGCAAAGCTTTCACAGATAGGAATAAAGTGGGCCTCAGCAACAACTTTTTCTTTGGCAAGTTTGTCTTTGAAAATTTTAAGCAGTGTTGAAAATTCTCTAACAAACCTATATACCTTTTGACCCAATACACCATTTCTGAAAATATAAACATGAAATGATTTCTTATAGCTTAATTTCACCCAGAGAGCATCCATATGCTCTGTATAATCTATACTTTTTGGAATGATAAGATTGCATTTTTGTTCTCTTGTGTGTGCTAGGTTTATGGCATTGTGAATTTTATGCTTAGCCTCAATTTTAAGTAAAATGTGATTTCATATATTATTGACTGGAAATAACGATAAGAAATAATTGGAATATTTCCAGTAAAGAATTTTAATAAATTTGAATGACACTTGAATTTATCATCATAATACAGCCAGTGATCTTGAAAGATTTTTTCATAATGGGCTCATGGCTCCTTAAAAATAAATCAATGGGCCATTTTCAATTTCAATAGGCCATGCCACAATTTTAATGGGCCATTTTTTTATGAAATAATTTCATTTCTTACCATTATCATGATGCAAACTAAATATGATTTATCTTTAAATGCAGTCTACTGTGGCAGTTTATTTTCATTTGCATATTTACATTGTATTTTAATCTCAATGTTTGTCTTAGTCTGAGAATCCTCTTCCCTCCAAGGCTTTGGACAGCAAAGGAGTCTCGGATTATATGCATTTTAAATGCTTTAAAGTATGGAGTATTTGGTTAGTGTCATACAATTTAGTCTTTTGTAGTGACTACAACAACTTACTCTTACGGACATCGACCAAAGGGCTTTTAGCATGCAAGGAGCATTGCAATCTCCAAACACATTACCCACTATGGTTCTAGTATGTAGTCAGGGTTTCTATTTTATGACCCAACAGTCCTAACCCAATGCTGGGACCATACTGGGAGGGTTCCCAGTGCTCGACCGACAGAGCAGCCCAGCGCGTCCCCGGGTGGCGGATAGGGGAGACCCTCTCATTGGGGGGTTGTCAGGTCATAATACGGAAAGCCTGACCGCGGACCGTAGTGGGTAACGTGTTTGGAGAGTGCCATGCTCCTTGCACGATAAAGACCCCTTTTGTAGATTTTGAAAAAGAGTAGGCTCGTTGTAGACGCTACAAAAGGCTAAATTTTCCGCCCCTTCCCAAAACTCCATACTTTTCCAGTGGTAGTCAAAAATGTTTTCCCTGTGACCCATCCCCCCATTTTCCATTGATTTATTGTTTGTTAACTTGTTCCCGTCCTGAATATAGCTGAAATACTGCTCGCTGGACGTAAAGCAGACATCCAATCAATCAATCAACCCTAACCCAATGAAGTATTTGCCACATTATACAACTCCACATGTACTGTACTAGTAGTATGAAATTTGTTTGGAAAAAGGGGAGTACCTAGTGAAACTTCTGACCTTCAGCAGAAAAACAGACAATATATGCAACTTAAAGTTTGCATCCAGCAAACCTTGATGTCAAGCTCAAACTTGCAACCTCAGTACTGACATGACAATGATAAATAGGCCTTAATAACTTGTTTTTGACTTGGTAGAAGGATGCAAGTTACCATATGCCTATATCGGTATCAAAAGCCAGCCCTTTATTGGCTTTAACTACTAAGTAGTACTGCTAGCTCATTTCATTTTGACTGGTTATATACCTACATGTACTACATGTCATGTGCTATAACCAAAAAAAATAGATGACCTACGGCTACCAATTAGAATAATTTCTGTTAGGGTAAATTATAAGCTAAAATGAACGGTACAACAGGGGATTCAAAGGTAAATGATTTTACACTCAATCCTAGAATAAATCATTTCAAAGGACTCTGCGATCCATAGTCAACATTTAAAGTGTACACTTTGGCATACTCAATGAAGACGTTTTATACACAGAAATTTGCTACATAAAATATTTTTTGTTTTATTATATGTATATTCTGGATCCAGTTTTCCTCCAGTAAGCTTATTGAAAATCTGTCCCCATATCACAGGGACTTGTAAAAATTGATTTACTTGCGCTTTCGAATGATACTGGGTCACTTTTTGTACTATAACAAAATCGACCCAGTATCATTTGAAAGTGCAAGTAAGTCGATATATAATATATACAAGCCCCTGTGCCCAAATAGGAAGATCATCTTTACTCCTGTTACATATCTTAATGAACTTACATGTACATAAACATCATGTTGTTTTCATTCGGATTTGTACTGATGAAACGAAGCTTCTTAACGGTTTCCTCCAACTCAAGATTCAATTTATCGTAGACCTCTGGGTAAACTAACAAATCGCCCAAGCCACACGGCATATCAAATTTAACAAGAGATTTTATTGTTTCCACATAGTATTTTTGTTGATCTGTAAAGGGTTGAATGGTAATGTCCAATGATGTAAACAAATCTACAGGAGATTTAGTGTAGCACTTGGAATAAAAAATTTGTAATCGTTCAGCGTGGTACAACTTCCACGCCGCCACTTTTTGCGGTACATGAGAAGAAGAAGAATCGCTTATTGTAGAAAACCTGGAACTACTCCTTGGTCTTTTATTTTGCCTGCAGAATGAACTGGATGTCGAAGGCGAAGACTGTGGCGTTCTGAATAATATGCCATCAAGGCTGCTTGGCTCCGAAATCGGCGAAGAAGCATCAACACGTGGTGGATCCATAATCCTAACACTATCGAAAGATCATCTTCGGCTATTTCCGCCAATCATCGTTGGTATTTGGCCGAAAATAAACGGTCAGTGTAATGCAAAGGTCACAAACCCGAGAATTTTGTGACTTATCGGACATTTTTTTTACAAGAACAAGAACATAAAAATATTGTATTTTCTAAATGACAATAATACTACAATAGTACAAATGTTCAAATTATATGTTTAACCCCTTAATCTTGATGGCAAAAGAATGTTCAGCAGATCAATGCTTATTTAAAAACACAGGCTTGACTGACAACATTCTCATTTTACCGCACTGCCTACTGTTCTTGAGTTATCTCGCTCAAAATGTTGCTAAGAGCGTGAATCTATAAATGAATCCACAATTCTCAAAGTAATTACGTGTTGTAAATCCTAATGACATGCGATTTCTTACATATTTTGTAATCATCTACATGGACTTATACTATGGCAGGGACTAAATTATTTTTTTAAATACCAATATGACGTGTCATCAGTTTTAAAGTCAAATGTCACATAAATGTAATACAAAAAAGATAAAATTAGGTTGTAATAAATGATCAGGCTGACTATAACATTGAACATTGTCAACATATATCAGAGTCATGAAATGGTAATGTTATGGTACGAGATGGCGATAATAATATAATTATTAAAAATCTCAGGCATTTCTGCTACAATACATAGCTTACTCTTATTTCATATGTGTGTTCTTTTAGTGTTAGTTTTATTTATATAAAACATGTATAACCCTAGTGCTTTTAAACGAATTTGTGCTGTGTGCATTACTATTGTGTTTATGTGGCGTTGCTTGTCTCTTATTTTATATGTCCATTTGCTCTGCTTGTCTTTCAATTATGCTTTTATATGTTTTGATTGCTTCTTTTAACTTTATGTTTTACAACTATGCATTGTTGGTCTCTTAACTTTATGATTATATACACGTTAACCCTGTTTCTTTATATTATGCAGGCGCGTAGCTAGCCTATAAAGAATGTGGATTCAAAATAATCTAGGGGGGTCAGGGGGCATGCCCCCCTGAAAATTTTGAAATAAATGGTGCAATTTGGTGCGTTTTGGGGCCTCCGGAGAGCTTCTTGACCAACGAAAATCCATTTATCAGATCTGGCGAACGCGGCTGAATTTCAAACCACATTTTTTTTACTAAAAAAATTTTTTTTGGTCAAAATAATGTGGATTCAGCTGCGTACTCGCGTATAGGCAGCTACGCGCCTGTTATGCCGCTATAAATTGCTACGTATATCTCTTTTAATTGAATGTGTGCTTACATATGCTATGCCGGTCGCTTTTGATACTGTGTTTGTGTAGACTTTGTATGTTTTCTGTATGATTTATGTAATTAGTCGCTACAAAGCTAATTAGAGCTTGTGTTGCTTTGTTGTCTTGCCATGCCGACGTTAAATAAGCTTATTATTATTATTATTATTATTATTATTATTATTATTATTATCATCATAATAAGTTATGGTACGAAATGGCATATCTATGGTACGAATTGGTAATTTTGGGTACGAAATGGCAATGGTACGAAATGGTCATGGAACGAAAATACTGTAATTCATTATATGTCTCTGCAGCTATCAAACGATTTCTTCAAATGACCCCCTTTATTCCAGTTTCCTTTTCCAATTACATATACAGTTTGCCTAACTTATCTCTTTATTCCCTCATTTTGTGATAGTCATAATGTCATTAGATATACTCATCAAAACTGTCAGAGTATGTATCTCACATTTTATTAAATGTATGTCATGTCATGTCATATCGGGAGAAAAGCTTGTTTCCGAATCCTTGTATAGACTGTATGTTCAAAGATAAATTAATGTTTATAGTAAAATATGTTTAATAAAATATTATATGGTTGTAATCCTATGCAGGTATAAGTGACTATATTCACAAGTTTTAAAATTAAATCTGAATTTACTAGGAATGTGGCTTAATGCATATTGAACTCCCTAAAGGGCTTAAGTTAATACTAATAGAGTCATAACTTGTAATTCTAATCTAATAATGCAGTTTTCCTATGTTTTGATTTGTGGTTTACCATCCACATGATCTACAGTGCTTTGAACTAAAACGTATGTTCTAATATGACGTCCTGCTTTAACTATGTAAACAAAGCCGTGTTAAAATTCCAATAATTTTAGTTCGTACATGCGTCAGCTGTGTTTTGTGCAAATGTAAAAACTGACTCTTAAAAATCACCTTTATTGTGTGCTATCCCAGAAGCGTAGCATCGCATTTGATATTGGTACGGCAGAATCCGTACCTAGCTGTCGTACGTACCGGCTGCTACGCCTATGTATTTGAGATGAGAGGAGAGTCAAAAGACACCAATAAAAATAGAAAAATATGAACAATTTTTTTTTATTTCTGAAAATTATTGGTACGGCATGCCGTACACTGTACCTGCATTTGATATTAGTACGGCTTCCGTCGTACCTGCCTTACCGGCTGCTACGCCTATGTATCCATAACTATCGTTATTGTTAATAATGTTATTTCTAGTCCGAGGTTTTTATGATTTAACATACTCCAAATAAATTATTATTTAACAACTACAATCTTAAACGCGGGAGGTACTTGGAACAGCCATACACCAGCACATTGATATGCCGCTTCCATGTACTGATTATTGTAGTTTTAAGATGTGTGGGCGTTAGATTCGTTATATTTTACCCATTGCTATCACTCGGGTCAAAATATTCGCGAATATAATGCCCACGCATTTTGAAACGACATTTAAGTATGGCATGCATGAATTGTTTCTTTAATGTTTTAACTTTATAAACTTGTAATGGGTACTATTGACCTTTTGACAGTGGCTTAGATACCATTAACGTAACGACGCATCTGCGTGCACAAACGAAACAGCAATTTTTTTATCTTTATTCCTTTAATCAATCATTGGAACATCCCTGGTTGGGAGATTGCAAATTCTTACAAAAAAAGTATTATGAAAATGCATTGAAATAAAAGTTTTTGAATGATCGTGACTGGGTCAATTTCATTGGAAAAGTAAGCTACCATACACTTAAAATTTAGTTCTTAAAGGCTAATTTTTTAAAACAAAGCAAAAAAAAAAAATTTTTAGACGAAGACCAGTATATTTGCAAAACAATTTGTGAAAAAATAAAAATTTTGTTTTTTAAACTATATAAACTGCTGCTTAATTAAAAATGATTTATTTTTTATTGTATTATTAAAACATTTTTCAAAATTTCGTTTAGCTGTTTTAATTTGTGTAGCTTTAAGGACTTCATATACGATCCTAGGTATGTTTTTTTTCATTCTATAGGTATCCAAATATAACTTGCATTTTTAAAATAGTTTTAAATCAAGATGTTTAAATCTTAACATTAATAAAAATCAATATCTCTTGTGGCTTTCTCTTATAATAAAGATATTTATTTTCTTTCTGTTTGCTCTTGCATTTTTACCACTGAGTTTTACTGATTTAGACCAGGGACAGTCTATACTATACAGTTAGTATAGACTGTCCCTGTTTAGACGTCTTTTTTTGTACAACATACCTGTTTTTAAAATCTAATTTCAGTATAAAAATCCTTATTTAAATTGACATTTTCGCTGCTTATTCATTTTTACCTTTCATCAATGTAAAGTGTCAGGTAATAAATAAGCAATTAACGAATAAACAAGGCACATTTAATATACAATTACATCACAGCAATATCTCTTACCCCCCCCCCCACGCCTCGTTCTCGGCGAATCTCGTTTGCGAGAGTTTGGAATTTCGAAATCGTCAATTGTGAATAAGGATACGTATCAATAATATCAATTAATCTTTCACTGACTTGCAAATAGCAAACAAACAGAAGAAATATTAAAAACACGAACTTACCTTAAGTAATTTTATGTTTTAATCTAGTATAAATTGTAATAACATTAGTGAAACGTTCATAAGTTGTCAGTTGAACAATAATATAACAGGGGGGTGGGGTGGTGGTTTTTGAATGATTATCGGGATCACAGAAATTATTTTTGTATACAAAATTGTCAGTTTGTACACTTCCGTTCCCGCCATCCTAACTTCCCATCTTGACTAGCACATCATTCATATTCTAACGTTGTCACGGCGTCTGAAGAAAGTTTTGGTAAGTACTTTTACTTTGTCAGATGTCTTGTGTTTGGTGATTGTTTGTTTATATAAAAGAATATACGGCAGTAAAATTCGGCCTAAGTCAGACGTCGAGCAATTGATGACAGTGACAGTTCTATAGTTAGAACACAGGAATTCGACCCCGTATCATTTGCATACTTGCCAACATATTTGTGATAGAATTCCTGATAATTTCGGCAAGGGGACTGTTCAAGGTCCAAGTGCGTGCATGGCAAAAGGTGGGGGCCCATTGGTAGGGGGGGGGGGGGCTCTGAAAACGATTTTATAATATCTCTTAGTTCTATAACATAAAACCTCACCTTTCACGTTTATATTAATCATTTTCATCTGACTTTTACATTTTTTATTATTATTTGAAATATGAGGTTTTATCTGTCAGTTGATTTTTCTCGGAGCAAATTTTTTTCAGAAGTTCTGCATATTTTAACATGTGAAATATCATGAAACTAACATAAACACAAAGACTATACCTGTTTTCAATGAATTAAACTATGTTCAATTAAGTAATCCATGTTTGAAATATCGAGACGAAATTTTTCTGGGAGCTGACATTTTGAATTTAACGGTTAATCAACATTACGGTATCAAGTTTTATTTAATGCCGGAACGAATACAATTTGTCGCAATTGTAACACATGGAAAATTCGTTTCGTCAAAAACGGAGCCACAAGATAGATTTAATTGGGGTCAGCCATTGAATGTAATGGGAGTTAAGGGACACCTCAAATAAAGCTTTAAACAGGACTTGAAAAATCATGATATACTAAGGTAAGACAATTTTTAGAAAATTTAGATATTTTTCTTTAAGTTTAGTGCAGTTTGCATGGTTGTACAAACTTTTTTCATATCAAACTTAACTTAAACATTCCGCACGATTTTCTAGCGGAATTAGCGCACGGGAAAATGCGTTTAAAGATGAAACCTCGAATTTCACTAAAAACATAAAATATCAATATCCGATAAAAAATGTTGAAAATAAACATGAAATGAGAGGTTTTATTAATGGAACTAAATATCTCTGTGTTATTTTGTTTATTCTTGATAAGAAAAAGCTATTTTAACACAATTTAAAAATTAATTTAGACTTTCTGCTTTTTTCTTGAAAAAAGAAACCAGGAGATTCCAATGACCTTCCCATTAGCCTGGACAGGGGCAACAAATTCTGGAGCCTCCGGGTAAAATCCAGAGCATTGGCATGTATCATATGGGGCGAACGAAGTGAGCGAATGAGTCTAAAGCAAAAGTAAACAATTCCTTCCCCCCTACCTTTGTTGTTGAGTTCGCTTTGGAAACTTTCACTGACAACATGATTGTAGGTGTTCTACGTACTCACGGACATTTATTCATTAAAATTCATTTAATAGATCCATATTTTTGCAACCGCAAAACTTTTTCTTGGACTGAACCACTTTCTTTACTTCAGGGATTCGGCCAGACACTGTTTACTTCGCGAAATTAGTTCTTGGCTTGTCGGACCTAAACACAAATACTGTCGGACCAATTAACATTTATGTTGTAAATTTAACAAATTTGCTGGACCTGAGTTAAATTTGCCTGTTTTAAGCCGGTCGGTTCCGGCGGACTGGCACATTTTGGGAAGACTGAATTATACCGATAGGATTCACGGCTTACAATCAATCCCAACCACAGCCAAATGCTGTGACGAAACAATCCTAAAGGAACTTCCGGTTGTGATGCAGAGGAACCTAAATTGCAATTTCGTCAAGGTATGTATTTTTTATTGTGGTCCTGTGTGCTTCGTGAAAAGAAAAAATGAAAAAATCTAAGAATGTCATCATTCCCTTTGATGATCCCTCTGTTACCTATTAAAAGCTCTTTGGCATCTGTTGTGTAATGACGACTCTAGAACTTTTGGCAGTGATAAGGGGGTGGGTCGGCAATCACAGTCTTCACGCTAAACTTTTTTGGTCACATGCCAACTGGGCCTGTACCTACAGAATTTACAGGCCCACACGAAAATTAACAAGCCCGAATATTTCATGTAAATTTTAGAGTGTCAATACTAAGAAATATTCAATAAAGTGGTAGTAAAAATCAATTAAATAATTGTCAGTCATTTATTCTCTTGAAAATGATATTAGTATTGTCTATCAAGGAATAGAACAAGAGGAACTTGCTTTTATCAACAAGTGTTGGTATGTGCAATTTTATATTTATATGGGTTTATCTTAAGCAGTTTAACTTAAATTATTGATAAGTACTACCAAGGCCCTGGAAATTTTCACCGAGTCATGCCGGACATTTTACCGGTCATCATATAAAAGTACAAAATACTAGGAAGTTGTTACAAAATTACAACAAGTTCGGAACAGAATTGAATTTATACGATATTCTGCGATGGACCACATTTTTTACAAGTTATTATTTATAGAATTAAATATTCATTTTCGTTCTCATCATTTCAATAGAATTTAATTTGAATTGATTTTCTCCAGATTTATGTACGTCAGATACATTGGCGCATGCGTGATGTACAATTTTGTCCACACGTGTTTTTCCATCAAGTTGTCATATTTTCTAAGCAATATAACATACAAACAATTCATTCCTATTGTTTCAAAATACTGTTGCAATAACATATTCTACGAAATGGATGAAACAGATCTGTACTCATAATTAAGTTATCACCTGTTGTGTTAACCATATTATGTAATTAACACTTGACTGGAGTGAATGAGAACTCGATAAACACATGTGTCAGTGACAGGAAATAGCCTTAGGGTTGATTTTTTAATAAAATATTTATATCTAGCGGAAATTAAAGGTATTAAAACCAACTAAAAGATATTTATATTATTGACCAAGTAAAATATCACTTTTTTAGATGTCCGATTTGACTAAACCTTAGTCGGACATTTTAATGTAAATGTCGGACATGTCCGGCAAATATGACCGTTTCCAGGCCCTTGAGTACTACTCAATGAAAGACCCGAACACACAGTTTGAATAACTTCTTTTATCCCACATTTCCATAAATATTCAACATTACAATGAAAAAGAATCAACTGCCACAAGACCGTGAAATAAAATAAATGTTTCTTTGTTATTAGTACATAAGTTATAATTTAGTAACATAAAGTAGAACTAAGAAGTAGAAAATTGATACATTGTCAAACATATAATAGTATATATTTAATGTAAAACGCACCACTTAAAATATTTATACAGATCTCTGGCGTTTTTTAATTTTCAAAATGAATTATCAGCTTATTTCTTGGCACACGCCATCTGGGCGTCCATAGTTCAGAGTTTTAGAGGCCCAAACTTAATTTTACCCGCCGCGGGCATCAGACTACCGGTTTAATTCGAAGACTGGAAATAGGTACAAAGTTTACCCTTTGAATATGTTTCTTTCTGCTTACCAGTATACCATGTAATTTGAATAACATGAGATGCTATCAGCTATAATTTACTAATTGCTTGTTATTTTAAGATTATGAACAATGGCATATGTTTATGGGGTCAAAATTATGGTAATAATAAACATGACTGTGTAAACTTACTGATGTTAATATAGCAATATCGTCTTTTATTTTTTTCCGCAGTAGTACTGCAGTGGTAAAATTTCATGCTGCATACAAAGGAGAATAATCCATTGGTGAAAGCTGACTTTTATTTTGTACTTAAAGTGTATTTTGAAAATATTACCAGAAACCAGTTCAAAGTAAAAACAAAATATGACAATTTTCCTGACTGGATATGAACTCCATGCCAGAGATTGCAAATACAATGCTGCTTGTATAATAAAGGTGTATTGCACAGATTTTAATGCAGTGTTCTCCCCAGGCCCTTTTAGCACCCCGGTAGTGCAGTGCTTTATTATACCCCGCTTTGAAAAAGGGGGGTATAATGGTTTACCCCTGTCTGCCTTCTGTCTTTCCATCCTACCATTCCCAACATAACTTTCATAACAGTTTTCTCAGCAACTTCTCATCACAACCACTTTGAAGTATACAGAAATGTTTTGTAAAGTCTTCGATGGTAATGTGCAGTTCATTCTCCCACTTTGCAAATTTTTCTACTGTGCCATACACATGCTTTTCAATAATATTACTGTAAATGAATCTTATATTTTTGCTATAAATTAGTTTCTCTAAAAAGACATCTTGTATGGCAATGTTTGTAGTAGAGTTGGCGTCAATGTTTTCCACAGGGATATTTGATATTAGACTGTAATATCTCATAAATTTATTGTCTTAACTTTTTGTTTAATTTGTTCAAATGTAAAGAAATCTCTCTTATGAAAGTCTATAATGTGACAAAGGTTTTGTATACCAGCTTGGTAGCTATTCTCCATCTGTTATACAGATGTTTCGTACCCAAATTTACCATTTTGTACCAAGATTTTGTCGGTTCATACCATAAGCCAGTTTGCCATGGACTGTTTCGTACCATATATGATTTTAGTATATTACTTGATTTTTTTTTCAATTTTTAACTATTCATCATTGACAACTGGGCAAAATACTTCAGTGTTGATAAGTTTTAGACATTTTAATAATTTGCTTTATTTAAAACCATTATCTTGTAATTGAATAATTTTATATTGTTGTGTATAATAGTTCCTATTTAAATAAAAAGAAAACAAACGGCATTGCATTTTACTTATTCTATACAAATGAAATAGGATCTAAACCTAAAAATAGAAAAATATCCAAAATACACAAATATATTTCCAAAATGATCTCAAAAATATCCTGAAAGAGAATTTTTTCGTCGAAATTTCAATATGGTACAAAGATTGTCAAACATATTTCGTCAAATAATTTTACATTTTAAACTCCATACAGTACAAAATGACTTCATGTGGTACTAAACAAGTAAAGGAATTGTACAATAAACATTTCACATGTTACAAAATGGGTCTCAGTTGTTATTATATAATATCCACATTGAAATTTACAAATGGTACGAAACAGACATAGTAATGGTTGTTTTTGTGGTAAGAAATGGCAGGTATGAAACGACTATTAACCTTTTATATTGGTAAAAAAAAATTTGAGACAAGAACTTCTGGTACATACTGACGAAGCCAATATTGTTCTGACAGTCTTCCCAAAATGTGCCCGTCCGCCGGAACCGACTGGCGAAAAACAGGCAAATTTAACTCTGGTCCAGAAAATTTGTTAAATTTACAACAGAAATGTTAAATTGGTCTGGCAGTATTTGTGTTTAGGTCCGACAAGCCAAGAACTAAATTCGCGAAGACTGTTCTGACATTTGTTTATGCATTGTCCATGAAAGGGTCTGTAATATTGTTTGGATTCTGTTTATCTGTCAGTCCATCCTTATGTTGCAGAAGCTTACCCGTTTCAAATTTGATATTGGGAGTGTGTTATCATAAAAAAACATTCCTACTCATCAGTCAAAATATGTACACTATTAAAGTGTGACACGGGCTATGCTCTTCACATATGCTAAATCCCTTACGGGAAGGGCAATATTTGATTATCTTTTCTACAATTTCATATAAGAATTGGTATCTTTGATGGCATTTTATCATAATCTTCTGATCAGTTTAATTGTGGTCTGGAGTTGGTATGTCAGTAACTGATTGTAGTCCTTCATGCTTTTTTTTTTCAAAGATTATCATCAGTTTTATTAAGTTGGTATTGTTACCTGTTTTTCACTTAGGACTTGGGTCACTTTTCAATGGAGTTTCACCATTCATAACATGATAAAACAAGGACCATTTCAAGGCAAGATATATTGTTAAATAAACTTGAGATTTTGTTATCTTAATATTTGTTTTACTTTTTAGGGTCAATTCTGTTATACAGTTATTAACTGATTCTGATCCATCATCACACTTTAGTTGCATATTTTCAATATTAAATTTCTTGCATACAGTTTTCACTTCTAAATTGCTTGTATTCAACAGATTTCTTGTGCTGTTTTTGTAAAATGTCCTCTCTTTTAATACTTTTCAGAGCCTTATATGCAGAGCTTCCATGGGGAATTTCTAATTGAAGAGCATACAAAGTTTAAATATCAAGACCAAGTTTGCACTATATGAGCATGCCAAAATGATTCCTCAAGAAAGTTATGTTTGAAAGGTAAGCAATGCCTTAGACATTTGCTGAATCTCTTTGCTAAATTATGCTTTTGTTCAACATAGTAATGCATCTGTTCGCATTTAAGATGTGGAGAATTTTAAAACTTAAACCTTTGAAATTGCATATGTAGTTGATAAAATGCATGTACATGTATATAGAACAGAATTCAGTGAAATAAAATTAGTGTTGAGCTTTAGGATCATTTCAGAGATTGGTAACTATAGTTGTTGCAAAAATTGACACCTGAAGACCTGGCGGTAAGATGAAAGTATAATTTAATGCTGACTGTAAGTTTGTCTCATTGTAATCTCATTGATGAATATGTACATGCAAGAACAGTCAGCAATAAAATCTTCCTCTCATCTAGCTGCCAGTTGTTCAGTGGACCATTCTGCTTTGCATACAGCTGACACAATTGACTGTGTATCAAACTTTGCATGTAGAAGTAACTTCCTGGGAAGCCCAGTGGGAAAGAAATTCACACCTGTATAGTATACGTATTAACCAGAATAGAAGTGTCACAATTAACAATTAACAAATATATGTAGACTAAGTGGTGAAGGGAGTAATATACTATAAATAACATGCCTGTCAACAGGGATCTTTGACAGTCAACACTGAGGCTGCAGATTAGATTCTCACTCTAAATTTCTTATTGTCAGGGTTTTCTCCTGGTACTTAGCTTCCTATGCTCCCTAAACAAACTGAACACCAGTGGTATAGCTAAAAAATTGCTGAAAGTCCCATTAAGCACTATTCAAACAAAATCTGACAGAAACAATGAAAAACATTTCCAATATGTTCTATGTCTTGAATGTGTGCGCTTCTTCTCTGTTTCACCATGAACAAAATGGCTCTATTTCAGGTGTGGCCCCTGCAATCTGTTTTATGCGTTATTTGTCGTGTAGTTGTCCAGTTGTTCATGTCCTATTGACCGTAGTCCCGGTTGGATTAATACACCTGAATGTAACTCTTGTTATGGATTCTTTTATCCTGCAGTTCTTGGCAGAGTTGCAGAGAGCTCATCTTTCATGTAATACATAAGCCCTATTATACTTTTGTCATTTTACAAGACAAAAATTGATTTTTGTCATGAAATAAAATTTTACGATGTCATAGGATAAAAATTTATCCATGAGATAAATATATATCCCATTGTAGGATAAAATTTTATCCTGCCATAGGATATAATTTTATCATGATCAAAGGATAAAAATTTATCCTCTGCCATAGGATAAAGTTTTATCCTGCCATAGGATATAATTTTATCATGATCATAGGATAAACATTTATCCTCTGCCATAGGATAAAATTTTATCCTGCCATAGGATATAATTTTATCATGATCATAGGATAAAAATTTATCCTGTGCCAAAGGATACAATTTTTCATGCCATTGGATAAAAATTTATCTTGTCATTGGATAAATTTTTATCTAATTAAGTCAATTGTAATGTGTAGTTGTTTGTGATAAAGTTTTATCATTTCTTTTGCAGCGTCCTACATCAGAAGAGACAAGTATTTATTTATCATTTCTCATGTGAAGGAACTTGCAGTATTTAGTTCATAACAAACCCAAATACTCAAGTTCTGATATGTGAGTTATGTGTAATTTTCTACAAAAAGTTTGAAGTATAAAGAACTATACAGAACTATATGGGTAAGACAAAAAAAGTTAGTTTTACTCTGTTTTTTCCATGGAAATTTTGTTTTAAATGGTGGTTGAGACAAAAAAGACATTCTCAAAACTTATCAGACCCTGTTATATACAAGTCTAGAAGATTATGCAACGATACACATGACGGTGTTTCTTGTCAAAAATTTAGACAAAGACTGACCAACGAATGGCCTTAGTCATTGAATGTCAATATAAATAAATGACGTAAACAAGTCGTAACATATTGATCTTGAAATTTCTCATTTCCAACTTAACCCAAAATAGTTGCTTCCCAAGTCCGCCAGCCGGGGACGTGCCGTGCTGTTACTTTGCTTTGCTCAAATATTCCAACAAGATGTAATTAAAATTACCAAGTTGACAAATTCTTTACGCCAGACGCGCGTTTCGTCTACTTAAGACTCATCAGTGGCGTTTAACTCTAAATGCTTAAAGTATTTCTTCATTCGGTGATGGAATAATATAAGTCCACTGGGATCGTGTAAAAACACAATACAGGTAGTTCAAAATATTATATAAAAGTCTAAAGAGTCTACCAACCAGCAAGCTTATTAAGTATCGGATCGACAAACATTACGATACAGCATAAACAAAAAATAATATACAAGTCTAGAAGATTATGCAACGATACACATGACGATGTTTCTTGTCAAAAATTTAGACAAAGACTGACCAACGAATGGCCTTAGTCATTGAATGTCAATATAAATAAGTGACGTAAACAAGTCGTAACATATTGATCTTGAAATTTCTCATTTCCAACTTAACCCAAAATAGTTGCTTCCCAAGTCCGCCAGCCGGGGACGTGCCGTGCTGTTACTTTGCTTTGCTCAAATATTCCAACAAGATGTAATTAAAATTACCAAGTTGACAAATTCTTTACGCCAGACGCGCGTTTCGTCTACTTAAGACTCATCAGTGGCGTTTAACTCTAAATGCTTAAAGTATTTCTTCATTCGGTGATGGAATAATATAAGTCCACTGGGATCGTGTAAAAACACAATACAGGTAGTTCAAAATATTATATAAAAGTCTAAAGAGTCTACCAACCAGCAAGCTTATTAAGTATCGGATCGACAAACATGACGATACAGCATAAACAAAAAATAATATACAAGTCTAGAAGATTATGCAACGATACACATGACGGTGTTTCTTGTCAAAAATTTAGACAAAGACTGACCAACGAATGGCCTTAATCATTGAATATCAATATAAATAAATGACGTAAACAAGTCGTAACATATTGATCTTGAAATTTCTCATTTCCAACTTAACCCAAAATAGTTGCTTCCCAAGTCCGCCAGCCGGGGACGTGCCGTGCTGTTACTTTGCTTTGCTCAAATATTCCAACAAGATGTAATTAAAATTACCAAGTTGACAAATTCTTTACGCCAGACGCGCGTTTCGTCTACTTAAGACTCATCAGTGGCGTTTAACTCTAAATGCTTAAAGTATTTCTTCATTCGGTGATGGAATAATATAAGTCCACTGGGATCGTGTAAAAACACAATACAGGTAGTTCAAAATATTATATAAAAGTCTAAAGAGTCTACCAACCAGCAAGCTTATTAAGTATCGGATCGACAAACATTACGATACAGCATAAACAAAAAATAATATACAAGTCTAGAAGATTATGCAACGATACACATGACGGTGTTTCTTGTCAAAAATTTAGACAAAGACTGACCAACGAATGGCCTTAGTCATTGAATGTCAATATAAATAAATGACGTAAGCAAGTCGTAACATATTGATCTTGAAATTTCTCATTTCCAACTTAACCCAAAATAGTTGATTCCCAAGTCCGCTAGCCGGGGACGTGCCGTGCTGTTACTTTGCTTTGCTCAAATATTCCAACAAGATGTAATTAAAATTACCAAGTTGACAAATTCTTTACGCCAGACGCGCGTTTCGTATATATATATATATATATATATATATATATATATATATATATATATATATATATATATATATATATATATATATGTTTTCTCTCTGATGGTCAGTTGTGTTGTCCGAGCATTGATACATGTATAGTGATAAACATGCTCAGCAAAAATTTAATATATGCCATAATATGTCACGGCTGTCAGGAAAATTACATTGGACAAACCAAAAATTTAAGATTAAGAATGACCGTCCACCGCCAACAAATACGAGATCTTTCAACCAGAAAAATTACTTTAAGCGCGCATATAGATGAATGTGCTGTGCTGGTGCTAATTTACCGAACCTTTATATATTCCCACTATATCAATGCTCATACAACACAACTGACCATCAGAGAGAAAACAAAGAGAAACAATTTATTAGAAAATATAATCCAGTTTTAAACGCTTCGTATCAGGACTAAATACTTCCATTTACAAACATTGTCAACATGTATTATTACGTAACACTACGTTACGTTACCATTAACGACGTCTTCACAATATCAACTACCAAACGTTACAAACGTTAACCATGAATATTCTCATATGAGATGAAACCGGTTGGACAATGACTTTACTGTGTATTTAACAGATGTGATTTTCAAAAGAAGACATTTTGGTGTATTTTCGTATTTTTATGTTCATTATATATATATAATGAACATAAAAATACGAAAATACACCAAAATGTCTTCTTTTATTATATTTTCTAATAAATTGTTTCTCTTTGTTTTCTCTCTGATGGTCAGTTGTGTTGTATGAGCATTGATATAGTATATATATATATATACTTCTACAAATTAAGCCCAACACTGTTTGAATTAGATTTTTAACACTGTCAAATTTTTGTTTACCCTCAGCGGGATTCGAACTCACACCGTTGTAACACTGGGGCACCAAATCGCCTGCACTTTGTCCAGCGGTCTAGACCCCTCGGCCAAATCCGCTATATAAAAAATATAGCTTCATTAACCGGGGTGAATCATAGACATAGACATAGTACATGTGTACTAGCGTGTGACGATGAAATTTTCGTCACCAATACATATTAATTTGACAGTAATCTAATTCTGCATTTTTGTATATATTATATAGGATGACAAAGTTGCTTGTCATACAGTCACAGTAAGTAAATTATATACAAACATCTAAGTATTGTGACAACCATATAATATATCTATCCAGCGGATTTCTGAAACATCAGCAATACATGATTAATATCAAATTTTAATATACACTTCTACAAATTAAGCCCAACACTGTTTGAATTAGATTTTTAACACTGTCAAATTTTTGTTTACCCTCAGCGGTATTCCAACTCACACCGTTGAAACACTGTGGCACCAAATCGCCTGCACTATGTCCAGCGGTCTAGACCCCTCGGCCAAATCCGCTATATAAAAAATATAGCTTCAATAACCGGGGTGAATCATAGACATAGACATAGTACATGTGTACTAGCGTGTGACGATGGAATTTTCGTAACCAATACATATTAATTTGACAGTAATCTAATTATGCATTTTTGTTTATATTATACAGGATGACAAAGTTGCTTGTCATACAGTCACAGTAAGTAAATTATATACAAACGTCTAAGTATTGTGACAACCATATAATATATCTATCCAGCGGATTTCTGAAACATCAGAAATACAGGGTTAATATCAAATTTTAATATATACTTCTACAAATTAATATATATAATATATATAAAGTCTACAGAATTTACCGACCAGTAAGCTTATCGGATTGACAAACATCACGATACAGCATAAATATAAAATAATATACAAGTCTAGAAGATTATGCAACGATACAAATGACGGTGTTTCTTGTCAACAATTTACACAAAGACTGACCAACGAATGGCCTTAGTCATTGAGTGTCAATAGAAAAAAATGACGTAAACAAGTCGTAACATATTGATCTTAAACTTTCTCACTCCAACTTAACCCAAAATAGTTGCTTTCTAGTCAGCCACTCGCGGACGTGCCGTGCTGTTACTTGGCTTTGCTCATATATTCCAACAAGATGTAATCAAAATAACCAAGGTGACAAATTCATTACGCCAGACGCGCGTTTCGTCTACTTAAGACTCATCAGTGGCGTTTAACTCTAAATGCTGAAAATATTTTTTTTCATTTGACGATGGTATAATATAAGTCCAATGCGATCGTGTAAATACACAATATAGGTAGTTCAAAATATTATATAAAAAGTCTAAAGAATTTACCAACCAGTAAGCTTATTAGGTTTCGGATGGACAAACATGACGATACAGCATAAACAAAAAAATAATTCACAAGTCTAGAAGATTATCCAACAATACAAATGACGGTGTATATTGTCAAAAATATAGACAAAGACTGACAAACGAATGGCCTTAGTCATTGAATGTCAATAGAAATAAATGACGTAAACAAGTCATAACATATTGATCTTAAACTTTCAGACTAGGAAGCACCTATTTTGGGTTAAGTTGGAGTAAGAAAGTTTAAGATCAATAGACCTGCTAAATATGGAACAGCCGTCTTCTGCTCCAGTAGAGACAACATTGTTTTAAGACACTAAACATAAATGGGCCTCAGTACTGCTCAAAAGTTAATGACCTATATTGTGATCACGAAATTGATAAGGTTTTCCGGATTTAGACGACTGCCTACTTGAATATCAGTAATTAGAACACGACCTTTTGATATAAGTGAATATATATCATATGACTGATATAAACATTCTGACCTCAGATAACCTAATTTTGTCGGTCATTACATTAATGGACTAAATTCATAAAATATTGCAACGTTAACATTAGATGTATGCAATCGAAGAAATACTACAGTGGTAATCAAATCAAAGTCCCAAACACTGATACAGCTACAAACACAAGACAAAATAACACACAAACAAAAGCAAGAAAGTAAATGTGAACTCAGTTGCTACAGAAAAGTAAGCAGTTCTTGTCCGTTACATCACACCCGTCGTGTCGTTGGTACATGTAATCAATCTAAGATAATGTAAAGTAATATACTACACAACTATGCGACAAAATCTACATCTGTACTCATTTGGGAACAGATCTAGTGTATTTGTCTACAAGTTAATCAAGTCTTCCATAAATCTTTCAGTGAAGACAATAAACTTTTTAACAACAACACATATGCTGGAACTGATAGAATGTTGTTCTACAAGAAGGGAAAATTGAAGGCATCACGTGTATTTGAGTTAAAAGTCCACCTTGAGTGTTGATTTCGAGTTTTTAATCTAAATAAAACTATTTTGTTGGTTGTTTTCTCAAATGTGTTTTGATAAATGTAATATAATGTAATACGGTTTGATTAAAACTCTTTTAACCATATCTAGAGAATGAAATGCGTACCTAATTTAATCCCGGAAGTTAGATGTTATATGACAGTTCAGATATCAGACTAGTTTTTATCTATTTTAGTAACCACAACCAAAACATTATTAGTGTGACAAAGTCAGGTTTAACATTTTAGAGCAATCCGATAAAAAAAGATTCGATAATTAAATGTTTGATGCTAAACGTTCATAGTCGATTAGACAAGAATACACAATTTATATTGAAAAATATATCGCACTATTTTTTTGTTGATCAGGTGAAGATAAAGTTAAAGGAGCACTTTACGTATGAACTTACTGCAACTGTAGAAATATGTACAGTTATCTAATTACATTTAATAGAATTCTTTCTTCAATATAAATTGTTGAACGCACGAATGATGAGTCATTACAAGTAGCATGTGACAACATTTGTACAGTTTGTCTTTTTTGGAGAACATGTTTTTTAACAGACTGTTGGTATTCTAATTACTAATTGTGCTCCTCTCCTCGCCGACCTGGTTTGTACTCTTATGAGGCTTACTTCCTAGAAGGCCTGCTAAAGATGAATAAAAAGTCACTGGACCAGACCTTTAATCTCACATTCCGCAATATTGATAGTGGTTTGTCCATGAGCAATGCTTATTTCGATGAATATTTGCATGCAAACTACCCAAGCAA
This sequence comes from Limnoperna fortunei, assembly GCA_944474755.1. Lineage (NCBI taxonomy): Eukaryota > Metazoa > Mollusca > Bivalvia > Mytilida > Modiolidae > Limnoperna > Limnoperna fortunei. Next base: position 90,546,052 of record OX104117.1, read on the forward strand.
CTTGAAAATAAAGACACCAACAATACACATTGATTGTCTTCTTTAGTTTAGATATAGACACAGGAAAACTACAAACTAGTCTACGACAAACAGGATGATTAACTTTCCAATTATCAATGTCCCGCTCGTTGATATTAACATTCCAGCGTTAACAATGTGTGCATTAGATAACTTATACGTTATTATAGATCCTGCGATTGGTATTTCAATTTTCCAGACCGTTCACTGCAGTTGACTACTAAGCTACTAAACAAATGTGTGTTTTGTTTTACCTATGTTTGTGGAAGTTTTATGGTTCACAATACCTAAATTGATTGTTATGGGAAATTAGTCTCTCAAATACGATCTTACATTTTCGCTGAGTCATAGGTAATTTCTCCTTTTTCGGAATTTACCTTTTGTCAAAGACATAACAGTGTTATTCGACGGGTATCTAACTAGACCGTTTAAAGCACTTGAGTGTACTCATGGTTGTATTGCTAGTTTTGATATACTATATCTATTTTATAGTTAACTTCTATTAAAGCTATATTTTGCCATAGCGCGATGAACCGAGTGTGGCTTTTGTATGTTTTTGCAGGCGAATAATGTGAGCTTGTGTCTCCATGGTGTATTTTTAGTTTGGGTTTTAGTAAACGTGCTTAAATCTTATGTCGGCAGGGACATAGGTGGCCGAGTGGTAAAGGTTCGTCAACTTTTGATCTGTCAACACTGAGGTTGCGGGCTCAAGTCTCACTGTGGGCAGGGTGCACTCAACTCTATTTTATTTGGCAAGGATTGCCAGTTTTCCTACCGAAGGTCGGGCCATGATATAGCTGAAATAACGCCCTGTTAAACAATATTCAAACAAACAAATATTTTAGTTCGGCAGTTCCAGAATTTTGCTAAATGCATGCTTTACATACAATACGCTATAATTAGAGCAAATATATTGTAAATCACAATCCGCAGTTTGTTTACGAAGGAGCCAACAAGGACTGTGTAAGAAGGAACCAATGGTTTCACGCAGCTATGTTGAGTAAATATTCACTTTAAGGACAGATTTCCTACAACTGAGCTATCTCTGCTTATTCCTGATTAGCAGTTTTCGTCTCTTATTCAACGTATCGAAACCTGCATGTACAAATCAATCAAGAACTATTTCTTATTCATATTCAATTTATCAAAATTTACGTTTGTCTTTTGAACAATGATAAATGTTGTAAATTTTATTCTAAATTACAAAGTTAAACGTTGCGGAAAAATATAAAAGACCAAATTATTATATAAATCAATAATCACAATTATTTTGACCTGTCCGTTGTATGATACAAAGGGGAAACATGTAATGCAGGTCTTCATTTGACAATTGTAGATTGCCGAATGACGTCTTTTACATACAAAACTTTAATACAGTACCGTTTAAGATCCCATGTCAATAATATACAAATACTAATGATTTGTTCGCACATCCAAACATAAAATAACTGCGATATGAACTGTCGGGTAACCTATTTGATTTTGAACAATTACGCTTATACAAGATAAGATTACTTATTAAAAACTGGGAAACCATTGTCATTTCACTAAAGGCCACTTAAGATTGAAGCGTACATTGAAATCTGTGTGTATGACAATTTGTATTTTTGTTAACACTTTGAAATTGGTTTCCTTATTAAAGGTAGGTACACTTCTCCAATTTTTAATACATAGAAATTATGTTTTACTTGTTTATAACGCTGGGATAAGTTGCTTAGGCAGCAAAGAATATACCAATCTGTTGTAATGCTAGAATGAATACATGACGGATATTAATAGTGTTCACCATTTTATGTCGGGATGCCCAAGTCGCCCATAATCCCCATATATAGTATTTTTTCAAATACATTAAAATAAGCATAGAAATCAAATTTCGTTGAAATCGGACAAAGTTAACTTTTTCATGTAGTAAAAGGGCCGCCATTTTGCAACCGGAAGTCGGACATTTTTAAAAATAGTCACACACTAATGGTGCCCTGATCTACTTATATACCAAATTTTGTCGAAATCAGATGTTGTTAACATTTTTGCGGTCAGTAGATTAAAGTATGCCTAGAAATCAAATGTCGTTGAAATCGGAGAATGTTGACTTTTTTATGTTGTGCGCGTGTAGTAAAATGGCCGCAATTCGAAACCGGAAGTCAGACAACATTTAAAAAATAGTTGAACACTCAGGGGACCATAAGCTACCTGTGTACAAGATTACATCAAAATCGGATGACGTTTTAATTTGTGCGTTTTCAGGCTGTGTTCCGAAGGCGGCCATTTTGAAATAACGATCATTTTGAAAATTTCAAAACCAACTTGCACTACTAAGCACTCAATATGCCATGTATCATAATGGTCGCACGAACCTTTGTTGGTGAATAATTACGGAAAATGTAATGATCAATAAAGTAATAAAAATAAAAATAATTAAAGATCTCCACAAATCCTCATAGATAGTATTTCATTCAAAACAGTACATTAAAATACGCCTAGAAATCTAATTTCGTTGAAATTGGACACAGTTGACTTTTTTTTGGGGGGGAGTGTGCTAAAATGGCCGCCATAACAAAATGATGGCATTTGCGTCATACATTTTTTGGAATAAAAAATCCAGAGGATAGTCGACTCTATCAGTGTGCCAATTTACATTGAAATCTGTCAGACCGTCAATGAGATCTGGGAAATGTACCTTTATTTTCCACGGCTGCCATTTTGGAAATGGCGCCCTTCTTAAAAAGTTTAAAAGTTGGATGCACCCCTCTAAGTGACCCTTTAAATTCCCAACAAGTTTAAAATCAAGGCGTCAAAGCGTTTTCACGTTATCGTGCGGACAAATTCATGTCTTAAAAGTTGACGATTTTTTCGGGCGGGGGGGGATGTGGTAATATAGCAGCCATATCAAAATTTCGGTGTTCGGGTCAAATATTTTTCGGTAAAAATGCTCCGGATAGTCCAAAGTATCAGTGTACTAATTTTTTTTGAAATCGCTCAAACCATACCCGAGATCTGAGACATGTGCCATTTTTTCAACAGTGGCCATTTTGAAAATGGCTGCCATCTTGAAGAGTTTAAAATTGCTTCCACTCCTTTGAGTGATCCTCCATAACGTCACGAAGTTTCAAATTGACAGAACAAAGTGTTTTCACATGACAAGTTCATGTCTTAGAAGTGGAATAATAATATTTAAAAAATAATGTGTTGGGATGCCAACACAGAGGTCACCCAAAATCGCCATGGATAGCATTGCGTTCCACTCAGGACATTATAATGTACCTACACATCAAATTCCATTAACATCGGACAATGTTGAACATTTGGCGCGTTCTTGGTCGCCATTTTAAAACACACAGTCGAAAAAAAACATTTTAATATAGAGTTTCATTGGGGACACCTAAATTTACCACCACACCAAATTTTGTTGCAATCGTAGCAAGTTAAATTTCATCGAGATCGGATAACGTTGAAAATTATAACGTTTTCCGCCTCAATTTTGAAACGCAATGTCGAAAAAAATTTCACACTACCTCCATGCCAAATTTCGTTGAAATCGGATCACGGGAAAGTTTCTGCTATTTTTGGGTGGGCGTCGTCAAGTAGCGGCCATTCTAAAAAAATACTTCTAATAATAAAAAAAGTAAGAAGAAAAAACAATAAGTCGCCAAAACTTTGTTAACTAGTGCTGACTGTGTCGAGAATGCCCAACACAAAAAATGTCTCCTAAACGAACACAGATTTAAGGTCACCTTATGCTATTCTACATATATATATATATATTAAACATAAAAAGTCCAACGTAACCAGAATTTACATTTCTATTTTCACAAGCGCTTTCATGTATCATTACAATCTTCAGGTGAATGTTTTTGTGAATCTATTGGTAACGTTTACGTGACGTTACGTTATTGTTAAAAGGGAGATAACTTAATCGATAAACATATGTACAAATAATTAATAACATATATTGTATATTGTAAATTATGATCGTCCATTTAAAGATGGTTTAAACTTTTTAATAAAGTTTTTCTCCTTAATTTCTCGTATAAATGCGTCTTCTTTAAATATTTTTTTAAAAAGGGAATATTTTAAAAACCCCGCCTCCACATGTTTCAAGATGTGAACTTAGTGGTATTTGTCTGTAGGCGGGGTCTCTTATCTGTTGACGGTAGATCCGCATTCGTTCCGAAAGTGAATTTCCCGTTTGCCCAATGTATATTTCATCACATCCAGAGCATTTAATGCAATAAATTAAGTTAATTGATTTGCAATTCATATTTGCACTTGCGTATATTTTAGTTCCATTTTTAGATGTCATTTCGCACCCAGTGTGAATATAGTTACAAGTACAACAACGACTATCATTGCATTTCGAGACAGTGTAGTTTTGTTCCGATCTCTGTGGGTCAAATTTGGCCTTAGTTAATAGCCGTTTAAAATTTTTCGGTTGTCTTTTGCTCTGAATGATTGTATTTTCGTTAATTAAATCTTTCAGTTCATCGCTTCGTGTGATAATAGGCAAACTGGATCGTGCCATTCGGAAAATATTTGGATTTCCTGGGTTGTGGGTGAAAACAAACGGTATTTGTGCGTCACTGGTTTCAGGTTCACTTTGTGTTTTCAAGAGTTCTTCCCTTTGTAATTTTTTAGCACGATCTATTCCATTTCTAATTAATTTTTTAGGGTATTTCTGTTTCCGCAGGAATTCTTATAATTCATGGAGTCTTTGATTTTTAGGTTCCAAATCATCTACAACGGTGCAAATTTTTCGGGCCAAACAATAAGGAATATTTCTTTTGGTATGGGACGGATGACATGAGTTGAAATTCAAATATTGATGCGTATCGGTACTTTTGTAAAATATATCAGTTTTAACATATCCATCTTTGATTAGCACCATAATATCTAAAAATGGTATTGTGTACGACTTGTTTCCCTTGTAAATTTAACGGCTGGGTGTAAATTATTTAAAATTGCTGTGAATTCGTTTAATAATTCTTCCGATTGTGTCCATATTATGAAACAGTCGTCAAGGAAATGTTTCCATGTTCTTTCAATTTGAGCGGAAATATTGGTTCCGAATGCTTCTTCTATTTTATGGTACAGTTTCTCTTCAAGATAACCCATTACTAGGGTGGCATATGTAGGGGCGAATTTTGTTCCCATTGCTGTACCCCGTATCTGAATGTAATGTTTTCCATTAAAAAAGAACGTATTATTTTATATATAAATTTAACGAAGTCTAATATAAATTCAATAGAGAACCGTTCTGAGATTATGTTTTGTGTCTCTCTACCCAATATTTTATGGCTTCTATTCCTAAATCGTGCGGGATATAAGTATAGAGACTCGTTACGTCAAAGCTAACTAAAATAGAGCTTTCTTCGATTTGCTGTTGTAGATGAGATAAAAAAATCTATGTCATCGCGAATATAGCTTGAGACAAACTGATTTAATGGTTTTAGAATAATGTCAATTAAGTTGCTTAGGCGATGTGTTTGGCACGCAGGGCCTGCTATGACCGGTCTCAAAGTTAAGTCATTAGGAGCTCCCGATATTATATACTCACTGTTTTGTTCCTCCACAATAGTTTTAATTTCGTTTGTTTTGTGAATTACTTGTATTATACTCGAAATTAGTCAATGCATCAATTTCTTTATCGGTAAGAGAATTGTTGTGTTTTGTTACCAAATTATGTAATCTTCGCCTGATTTTTTTATCTATGTTATTAGGGATCTCTGAATAAAAAGATGTATTCTGCAGCTGTTCATAGCACAAATTTCTATAAAAGTCAATATCCATAAGAACTATTGCCCCACCTTTATCTGCTTCTTTAAATATTACTGACTTATTTGTTTGAAGACGTTTCAATGCGGCTTTTTCGGCAATACTTAAATTTTGTTTGGAATTTGTGTTTGGTACAAGAGGAAATGAAGTAAGTGCATCTATGTATTGCTCTAAGTGTGTGTTCCGGTTTTTCTTTGGCATAAATGAAGATTTTTTACGGATTAAAGATTCGTCATTTTCTGTTTCTTTATCAGCAAAGAACTCAACGAGTCGTAGCTTTCGACAGAAATTTTGAATGTCATGTTTCATTTCCTCGATATAAGCAGTAGGTGTTGGTGTAAATTTAAATCCCTTTAGTAAAAGCGATTGTTCATCGCTATTTAACGGTCTTTTTGATATATTTATTATTTTGGTATCTATCTTACTATTTGTTTGACTTCCGTTTCCTCTTCCGGTTTGTCTCTCTCCGGAGTTTGTTGTCCTGACACTAAAAAATGAATTCTCCCTTGATTTACATTTCTGTTTATATTTTGCCGTTGATTCTGTCTTTTATTTTCACGGTGTTTTATATAGTTTGTAGCTTTTTCATAATTTCTTTGTTGTCCACTCTTGACGACTTTTGAGTACAATCTGTTGTTGCTACGCTGTATACTGCTGTTGTTGCTACGCTGTATACTACTTGTGCTGGATCGGCAATTTGATCTGTTTGCAGTTTGCCGTCTTTGATTGGACTGTTTTGTAAATTGTCTATTTTCGCGACTGTCATGATTCTGACCAATTTGTTGTTGTTTAGCTAATTGGTTGCGATCTTTATTATTGCGATTTGATTGTTGTATAAATCGGCCGTTGTTTTGAACGTTTTTAATATGATTGTTTATATTTCCTTTGTTATTACGCTTACGGTATTTGTGGCTTGGAGTAGCTGTTTCCTTACCATAATTAGTTGCGTATCTATATATACTTCTACAAATTAAGCCCAACACTGTTTGAATTAGATTTTTAACACTGTCAAATTTTTGTTTACCCTCAGGGGATTCGAACTCACACCGTTGTGACACTGTGGCACCAAATCGCCTGCACTATGTCCAGCGGTCTAGACCCCTCGGCCAAATCCGCTATATCACTATCGCTATTACCATCCAGTAAGCTTATTAGGTTTCGGATGGACAAACATGACGAAACAGCATACAAAAATAATATACAAGTCTAGAAGATTATCCAACGATACAAATGACGGTGTATATTGTCAAAAATATAGACAAAGACTGACCAACGAATGGCCTTAGTCATTGAATGTCAATAGAAATAAATGACGTAAACAAGTCATAACATATTGATCTTAAACTTTCAGACTAGGAAGCACCTATTTTGGGTTAAGTTGGAGTAAGAAAGTTTAAGATCAATAGACCTGCTAAATATGGAACAGCCGTCTTCTGCTCCAGTAGAGACAATATTGTTTTAAGACACTAAACATAAATGGTCCTCAGTACTGCTCAAAAGTTAATGACCTATATTGTGATCACGAAATTGATAAGGTTTTCCGGATTTAGACGACTGCCTACTTGAATATCAGTAATTAGAACACGACCTTTTGATATAAGTGAATATATACCATATGACTGATATATACGTTCTGACCTCAGATAACCTAATTTTGTCGGTCATTACATTAATGGACTAAATTCATAAAATATTGCAACGTTACCATTAGATGTATGTAGGGTTGTAATCGAAGAAATACTACAGTGGTAAAGAAATTTTTAAGTCCCAAACACTGATACAACTACAAACACAAGACAAAATAACACACAAACAAAAGCAAGAAAGTGAATGTGAACTCAGTTGCTACAGAAAAGTAAGCAGTTCTTGTCCGTTACATCACACCCGTCGTGTCGTTGGTACATGTAATCAATCTAAGATAATGTAAAGTAATATACTACACAACTATGCGACAAAATTTACATCTGTACTCATTTGGGAACAGATTTAGTGTACATGTATTTGTCTACAAGTTAATCAAGTCTTCCATAAATCTTTCAGTGAAGACAATAAACTTTTTAACAACAACACATATGCTGGAACTGATAGAATGTTGCTCTACAAGAAGGGAAAATTGAAGGCATCACGTGTATTTGAGTAAAAAGTCCACCTTGAGTGTTGATTTCGAGTTTTAAATCTAAATAAAACTATTTTGTTGGTTGTTTTCTCAAATTTGTTTTGATAAATGTAATATAATGTAATACGGTTTGATTAAAACTCTTTTAACCCTATCTATAGAGAATGAAATGCGTACCTAATTTAATCCCGGAAGTTAGATGTTAACAAATGTGTGTTTTGTTTTAGAAATGTTTGTGGAAGTTCTATGGTTCACAATACCTAAATTGATTGTTATGGGAAATTAGTCTCTCAAATACGATCTTACATTTTCGCTGAGTCATATGTAATTTCTCCTTTTTCTGAATTGACCTTTTGTCAAAGACAACAGTGAAATTCGACGGGTATCTAACTATAGGCAGGTGCTGCTTACCGTTTAAAGCACCTGAGTGTACTCATGGTTTTATTGCTAGTTTTGATATACTATATCTATTTTATAGTTAACTTCTCTTAAAGCTATATTTTGTCATAGCGCGATGAACCGAGTGTGGCTTTTGTATGTTTTTGCAGGCGAATAGGTGAGCTTGTGTCTCCATGGTGTGTTTTTAGTTTGGGCTTTAGTAAACGTGTATAAATCTTATTTCGGCAGGGGCATCGGTGGCCGAGTGGTAAAGGTTCACGTGGTCTGTCAACACTGAGGTTGCGGGTTCAAGTCTCACTGTGGGCAGGGTGCACTCAACTCCATTTTATTTGGCAAGAATTGCCAGTTTTCCTAACGAAAGTCGGGGGGTTTCTCCGGCTACTCCGGCTTCCTCCCCAAATAAAAACTGGACGCCATGATATAGCTGAAATAACGCCCTGTTAAACAATATTCAAACAAATATTTTATTTCGGCAGTTCCAGAATTTTGCTAAATGCATGCTTTACATACAATACGTTATAATTAGAGCAAATATATTGTAACATTACAATCCGCAGTTTTTGTACGAAGGAGCCAACAAGGACTGTGTAAGAAGGAACCAATGGTTTCACGCAGCTATGTTGAGTAAATATTCACTTTAAGGACATATTTCCTACAACTGAACTATCTCTGCTTGTTCCTGATTCGCAGTAACAAAATTTACGTTTGTCTTTTGAACAATGATAAATGTTGTAAATTTTATTCTAAATTACAAAGTTGAACGTTGCGGAAAAATATAAAAGACCAAATTATTATATAAATCAATAATCACAATTATTTTGACCTGTCGGTTGTATGATACAAAGGGGAAACATGTAATGCAGGTCTTCATTTGACAATTCTAGATTGCCGAATGACGTCTTTACATACAAAACTTTAATACAGTACCGTTAAAGATCCCATGTGAATAATATACAAATACTAATGATTTGTTCGCACATCCAAACATAAAATAACTGCGATATGAACTGTCGGGTAACCTATTTGATTTTGAACAATTACGCTTATACACGATAAGATTACTTATTAAAAACTGGGAAACCATTGTCATTTCACTAAAGGCCACTTAAGATTGAAGCGTACATTGAAATCTGTATGTATGACGATTTGTATTTTTGTTAACACTTTGACATTGGTTTCCTTATTAAAGGTAGGTACACTTCTCCAATTTTTAATATATAGAAATTATGGTATACTTGTATATAACGCTTGGAAAAAGTTGCTTAGGCAGCAAAGAATATACCAATCTGTTGTAATGCTAGAATGAATACATGACGGATATTAATAGTGTTCACCAACTTTCTAAACAATTAAAGGAAAAACAGTCGAAGGATATTTAAAAAAAGACTCATGTCCTCGGTCAAAAACCTTCAATAATCATATAAATGTTCTCTTAAAAATAAACATTGATTTTATTTTGATATATCGACAATTTGTACATTTTCCCTTTGATGTGTACCGGTGATAAAGTAGCATTTATCACATAATTTATCGAGTCAGTAGGCTGCGAACAGTAACTTACAGAATGTTCAATAATAAACAAAGCAAGATAAAATAAAACACGACCTCAACCCCCGCCCCCCCCCCTAAAGAAAACGAACAAGACATCAATTATTACACATTTTCCTAGAAATAAAACATTCTCGTTCTCAGCACCTACCTTTAAATACGTCTGCTTGTATTATGGACCACTACATCGCCTTTTTGTTTTAACGGTTTTTAAAATAACATGCAATATTCCCTGTCTTGCGTTCGCGACCATCAGAGCTAAGTTTCGCACCTACCTTCCGTCAACAATAATACAGTTTAAATACACTGAACAAAACTTTTCAAAGTGCTCAAACATTAACAGCAAGTAACAAATCCCGAAACCTGTTCATTAACCACAAGAACTTCCGAATAACCTCGCCATTTTTGGGGGGTCAATAGAATTATTACGGCAGTAAAAATCGGCCTACACAAGAACCTACATATATACAACTCTTCGCATATGCATTGTAATTAAAATTAGATTTTCTAAATAAATGATGTATAAATCAATTTCCCCTGACCACTGCAAATGACTGAAAATTAAAAATAACACAGCACCAAACAGTTACCAGAAACGATAACGATATAAAATACAAAATATAAAGAAATATAAAATGTTAAACTGATATACATTGACGCAATTGGAAAATCGGTCAGAAACGTTGGCGAAATAAATTTGAAATAATACGGGTCGTCAAATAGCAAAATATTTAAAACACAAAATGTGATACAGTACCCCATATTATAATTAAGAGTTAAATAAAAGATTTTTATTCACAAAATATTACATAAAAGATTAAAAATCACTTACCTTACAGAGGAACCGTGAAAAAGTCCATTAGTTACGCCACATTCTGGTTGGATAACGTTGTTATAAGGCAATTGGTTTTGGAAGTGGCTTTCTTACGGCGATATATCAGGTTTTCTCTTACGAGCTCATCGGAGATTTACACGAGAAAGCCTCTACTAAAAACGAATTGCCTTGTATTCTGTATTTATGTTTATTCGAAATAAAAGTTGTTAAACAACTAGGCCCTGATTTCTCGTAAAAGTGTAGATGAATACGAGTTGAGATTCATTTTTTAGGCAAGCAAACTTAATAATTTTAATGTTTCTTTGGTAAGAAATAATTAAAGGCTAAACGTTGATTTCTGTAATCCGTCCCACATTGGCTGCATTGCTTACTCGTTTGGAGCACCTGAGTGTACCCATGGTTTATTGAGTTCTAGATATTGACTTTTGTTTTGTGTTTTTGGTTTTGCTTGCGCTGTTACATGTTTGTCTATATTTGGATTTGTCTTTTGTTCCTAGGCACGACAATGTAACCCGAGAGGTATCTAATAAGAGGCATGTACTACTTACTCGTCTGGAGAACCTGAGTGCAACCATGGTTTTATTGGGTTCGAGTTTCTGTTTTTGTTTTTTTGGTTTTGTTTTGCGTTGTATATGATTGTCTATATTCGGATTTGTTACTTGACTTTCGGCTCTTTCTGTTCAGTGGGGTTTCTTGCTAGTATTGCTATACTTTATCAATTTCTAGATTAACTTTTATTAAAGCTCTAAGCTCGTTCAACCGAGTGGGGTTTGCAGGCGAATAGTGTCTCCAAGGTGTGAGTTCGAATACCTTTGATGTTAACCAAAACATAGTAATACAAACGTTTTTTTACGAGTGTTGTATTTTTAGTAAAAGTGTATAAATCTTGTATTTTGGCTGTCCCAAAATTCCGCTGCATTTATGCTTTACATGCATGACGCGATACTAAGAGTATATATATTGTAACTCGTATTCCTTACTTGGTGTATGAAGAAGCCAACAAAGACTGTGTTGTAAAGATCCAATAGTTTCATTTGGCTGCCTGTGATAAAGTGGATGCAAGACACGATCCGCTATTTGTGTTCCAAAAATTTTAGAATAGATGTCACATTTATGCCGGAATTATTAATTTCATAATTGTCTACTCTGGAATTCCATAAGATTTAAAATATTATTAAAAGACGTATGCTTGTTCTGTAATGTCATGTTATTAATGGATAAATACCTTGTTGGTGGTTAAACATATTCAATACTGACAATTTGCTTTAACAAGAAAGATAGGTCATTAAAAAATCTCAATTTTCAATACTTTTTGACTATTTTTTTTCTAATAGATCTAAAATTACACAGAAACCTTTTTTCTTGAAATCATATACCGATAGCTTTATATTTCAAGAAATATGAAGAAAAAAACATTGGACAGAATTTTATAAAGCTATTATGTTTGTACTCTCTTTTCGAACACTCTATTGGACATTTTGAAATTGCTGTGCTTTTAAATCGTTATTTAATCATTAAAATTGTGATCGCTTCTATAAAAATCTACGTGGCAAGTCTAAAGAACAATTATTTTTACACTATGTCCTAGATAACCATATGTACATTTTTTGTAGTGGCTGGAACGATTGGAAAGGTCATTGTTGCAGGTACATTTCTTCTTTTTATACTCACTTATAAACACACCAAATCACACACTAAAATAATGGAAACGGGAGGCTGGGCGTACCGTAAAACTTAACCCACAATTTCTTTTAAAATGCCTTTACCAAGTGAGGACCATTGCTCCAGCTGCTATATTCTTGGTTAATGGTTCTCGAGTTTGTTGGATTTTACTTTGATTTGTGGATTGGTTTATTTTAAGTTTCCTTGGGGTTCGGTACTTTGTTATAACCTTCATTAACAATTACAAGTTAACCTATTGATTTGAAACTTAGATGCGCGTGTGCTATCATATTATATACATTACGCGATATCATGAGGCATTTCTACTCTATGCACTGTTTTTCTTATATCCAACTAAACTCTCATTTAAAGGAAAAGATTTATCATTGCTTAAATACAAAACGTGTCAGTTGCAGATACCTGTATATAGTTCTTACAATTAGTACATCACTGTTTGACGGTGATGCGAAATGCAATGAATTTTCATCACATGTTAGTTGTATTGCAAAATAAAACTAAAGTCTCCACAGTAGTACTATGCTTTACCTTGCACACTGGAAAAGTATTATAGAAATACTGACGAAGGAAGAAAAACTATTTTCTAGATAGCGTTTGCAATACTAGACAATGTTTATAACGTTTTATTAAATGATAGATTGTGAAATAAGTTGAAAAGACCCGACGATGTTATTTCCATTTTAACAATTCTTATTGATTCGTTTGAAAAAAAATTTAATAATGTAATCTGTTTTGCAGGAGTGGCGTTAGTCCTTATTACATATTGTCAAACACCAGTCAATGGTGAGTTTGCCAATGAACATTAAAACGTAATATTTTTTTGTTTGAAAGTTGTTTAAAGCCATCTATATCCTGGTGTCTAGTTTTTATTCGAAGAGGAAGCCGGAGTACCCGGAGATAACCCCGACCTTTGCAAGGAAAACTGGCAATCCTTGTCAATTAAGATTGGAGTCTAGGGCACCTCCGCGCAGTGAGACTCAAACCTGCAATCTCAGTATTGACAGACTACGTGATCAAATGGTAGACGAACTTCCCTAACAACTCGGCCACCGGACCCCTTAAAAGCGTAATAACGTCAAAAGATATTAAACACACACAACTGGCTTATAATACAACAAAAACATTTTGCTTCATTGCAGCACTGATAAGATTTTGTTCTTGTGAACGACTGGTAACATTGAAGAATGATTATCCTTTAATTCACAATTTTTTGTTTAAGTTTTAGCTTGAACAAATTTCAACGTGAACCTAAGTTTAACTATAGGAAGGGTTGTGGATATGCACACTGCAATTATACAAACCTTAGCAGATTTGTCACTATGATCATGACATATTTTCTCATCAAACTAATTGATTTTGTCGGTATCCACGTATTACTTGATACTGACATTTAGGACAATGTGTTTGCAAATTATTTCCGATATAATAATATGCCACTTTCTGCTATACTGATATTATTGTCTGAATCGATATCAGAGTCATAGTTCTTTCTGATCATGTGAATATGTTTTTAAATGTCAACAGAATGATTTACAATGAATTTTTTTATAAGGCCTGGAATGTCTGTCATGTCATGGAGCTTCAAATATCTCCGATTGTCTTACTCAACTGGCTTCGTGTAAAGACGGCCAAGAGGTAATGTTTGTTTGCCACAAACAAATCAATAAAACACTCATAACCAATATTGAAAGTCAAATAAGTTACTAAATAACAAAAACCATCAATTAATCAAAGAAACCAGTAATTAGATCAAAAATTAACCTTTGGTTGAATAAAAAACATCCACCTAATTTGAGGATAAATCAGTTTTTTTGGGACATAAGTCAGTGGTTGCTATAAATATATCATATAGACACTACATAGCTCTCAGCCAATATTTAAATGACAATGTTTATTGCATAAACTAACCAATTAAGCAACTTTAACCAATGTTAGGTAGGAAGTTAAAGAGATAGACTAAGTATAGATGCTAGGATATACCATCCTAGCATCTATACTTAGTTGCGATTCACTTCATTTGTGTAGCTATCAATATTCCTTAAGGTTGTTATTTTGTTAAATGTATTAAAGTAATAATTAACAGTTCGATTTTGTGGAATAATTCTCTGTGCATACATTAAAATAAGACACTTTTCGTTTGCAGCAATGTTATCTTGACAGAGTTGCTAATCCAGATCTGAACACAGTTTTCAATGCAGGATGTAGAGCAACATTGGTAAGAATTAATAACTATGGTGACGGCTCATAGCGTAACACCGTAACTAATTTGGTTTCTGTTTCATTTTTGAAACATGAATACTTGACTGTCATTCAATTAACAGAAAAAAATAGTCGCTAAACCATGACAAAACCTATTTGCCGTGTAAAATTTTCAATGGACCTTTTGTTAAATATTTTATACTTTTTAGCTCACCTGGACCGAAGATCCATGTGACCTTTTGCTATCACTTGTTCCGTTGTCCGTCGTCCGTCGTAAACTTTTTCAAAAATCTTCTCCTCTGAAACCACTAGGCCAATTTTTTCAAACTTGGCCACAATCATCCTTAGGGTTCCTAGTTTCAAATTTGTACCCAGGGTGTTGATCAACAGACAAAGATGGCAGCTGTTACTAAAAATAGAACATGGGTGTCAACACATGTTTGTGATCATTATCTCAAAAATTATAAAAGCTATAGAGAAAACAGTTACTTCAAATTGAGCAGCACATTAAGGTCTACAATAGTTGGTATTAGTGTGAAGTTGTGTATTGGCTTCTTGTAGGAGTTATTGCACTTTAATGACGATTTTCGACAAAATTTTTGGTATTTACAATATAACTTGAAAACTATAAGAGGTCGAGTGAAACTGTAATAGCAAAATGATCAGCAATAAAAGGCCTACAATTCACTTAATTTGTCTGAAGTTGTCAGATGACTCCTTATAGGAGTTATTGCCCTTAAATGGCAATTTTTTATGAAATTTTCCGTTTTTGTCATGTAACTTAAAAACTATAACAGATAGAGTAACACTGTAAATGGCAAAAAATGGTCAGCAATACAAGCTCTAGAATGCACTGCTGGTCTGAAATTGTCAGATGACTCCTTATAGGAGTTATTGCTCTTAAATTTCAATTTTTTATGCAATTTTCTGTTTTTGTCGTGTAACTTAAAAACTGTAAAAGCTAGAGTGAAACTGTTAATAGCAAAAATGATCAGCAATACAAGCCCTACAATTCACTGTATAAGTCTGAAATTGTCAGATGACTCCTTATTGGAGTTATTGCCCTTAAATGGCATTTTTTTTTAATTTTCTGTTTTTGTCATGTAACTTAAAAACTATAACAGCTAGAGTAAAACTGTAATTAGGAAAAATGATCAGCAGTACAAGCCCTACAATTCACTGCTGGTCTGAAATTGTCAGATGACTCCTTATAGGAGTTATTGCCCTTAACTGGTAATTTTTTTGAAATTTTCCGTTTTTGTCCTGTAACTAGGAATTACGCTCGCTCGGGCTACTACAGAAATGTCTTCTACGTAATAATCGTCGTGAGTACCTACACGATAGAAGGTTGCTATAAACGATTTAAATGAAAAGGGTTTTTTTAAATCCCTGCAGTTGTGTCTGCAGTACTGGATACCAATAAAGTCTAGGCCAGTCAAGTGCTATCACTATTAATTATCACCTGTCTCATGGGTGGCAGTACTTTGAGCACTGGCCTTTATCATTTTTGGTATAATAGTCAACACGGACACAACTATTTGATTTGACTTGTCCAGTGCTCAAAGTACTGCCACCCATGAGACAGGTGACAATTAATAGTGATAGCACTTCACTGGCCTAGACTTTATTGGTATTTTTGCATGCGGCAGTATAATTCTTCAGAAACCTCTAACAATGGGCTGCTATACATAGCTGTCACGAGGGCCATCTTATTATTTTAGAACAAGCAAATTTATATCCAGTGCCCATGTTGAAAGAAGATTTTTGAAGAGCTGTTTAATTTTAAACTAACAAAGATTACATTAGTACATGAGTGTAAATTACAACTAGAGGCTCCCAGGAGCCTGTAATCGCTCACATGGAACCTTCAACTAGATTTCAATTTTTGAAATTTCAGTTTCAGTCTAGTTGTTATAGCGTTTAAGTTACTGTGCAAAAACTAAACCTTTTTTCAAAATTTTAGTTAAGTACAATAACTCCTGTAAGGTGCCATGAGACAATTTCTGAAAATTAAATGGTTTGTAAGCCTTGTCCTAAAAGGTAATTTAGAAATTTACAGTTTTACTCTAGGTGTGTTTTAGACTAATTTATAATACAAAAACTAAGCATATGTTCAAATTCATAATAAAAGGGCAATAACTCCTGTAAAGAGTCATCTTGCAATTTTGTAGGCCTTGCTTTGCTAATCATTTGTGCAATTTACAGTTTCACTCTGGCTATTATGGTTTTTAAGTTACAGGACAAAAACGGAAAATTTCATAAAAAATTGCCATTTAAGGACAATAACTCCTATAAGGAGTCATCTGACAATTTTAGACGAATACGGTGAATTTAGGGCTTGTATTGCTGATCATTTGTGCAATTTATAGTTTCAATCTAGCTGCTATAGTTTTCAAGTTACAGGACAAAAACGGAAAATTTCAAAAAAATTACCAGTTAAGGGCAATAACTCCTATAAGGAGTCATCTGACAATTTCAGAGCAGCAGTGAATTGTAGGGCTTGTACTGCTGATCATTTTTGCTAATTACAGTTTTACTCTAGCTGTTATAGTTTTTAAGTTACATGACAAAAACAGAAAATTAAAAAAAAAATGCCATTTAAGGGCAATAACTCCAATAAGGAGTCATCTGACAATTTCAGACTTATACAGTGATTTGTAGGGCTTGTATTGCTGATCATTTTTGCTATTAACAGTTTCACTCTTGCTATTACAGTTTTTAAGTTACACGACAAAAACAGAAAATTGCATAAAAAATTGATATTTAAGGGCAATAACTCCTATAAGGAGTCATCTGACAATTTCAGACCAGCAGTGCGTTGTAGAGCTTGTATTGCTGACCATTTTGTGCCATTTACAGTGTTACTCTATCTGTTATAGTTTTTAAGTTACATGACAAAAACGGAAAATTTCATAAAAAATTGCCATTTAAGGGCAATAACTCCTATAAGGAGTCATCTGACAACTTCAGACAAATTAAGTGAATTGTAGGCCTTTTATTGCTGATCATTTTGCTATTACAGTTTCACTCGACCTCTTATAGTTTTCAAGTTATATTGTAAATACCAAAAATTTTGTCGAAAATCGTCATTAAAGTGCAATAACTCCTACAAAAAGCCAATACACAATTTCACACTAATACCAACTATTGTAGACCTTAATGTGCTGCTCAATTTGAAGTAACGGTTTTCTCTATAGCTATTATAATTTGACACCCATGTTCTATTTTTAGTAACAGCTGCCATCTTTGTCTGTTGATCAACACCCTGGGTACAAATTTGAAACTAGGAACCCTAAGGATGATTGTGGCCAAGTTTGAAAAAATTGGCCTAGTGGTTTCAGAGGAGAAGATTTTTGAAAAAGTTTACGACGGACGACGGACAACGGAACAAGTGATAGCAAAAGGTCACATGGATCTTCGGTCCAGGTGAGCTAAAAAGTATAAAATATTTAACAAAAGGTCCATTGAAAATTTTACACGGCAAATAGGTTTTGTCATGGTTTAGCGACTATTTTTTTCTGTTAATTGAATGACAGTCAAGTATTCATGTTTCAAAAATGAAACAGAAACCAAATTAGTTACTGTGTTACGATATGAGCCGTCACCATAGTTATTAATTCTTACCAATGTTGCTCTACATCCTGCATTGAAAAATGTGTTCAGATCTGGATTAGCAACTCTGTCAAGATAACATTGCTGCAAACGAAAAGTGTCTTATTTTAATGTATGCACAGAGAATTATTCCACAAAATCGAACTGTTAATTATTACTTTAATACATTTAACAAAATAACAACCTTAAGGAATATTGATAGCTACACAAATGAAGTGAATCGCAACATACCATCCTAGCATCTATACTTAGTCTATCTCTTTAACTTCCTACCTAACATTGGTTAAAGTTGCTTAATTGGTTAGTTTATGCAATAAACATTGTCATTTAAATATTGGCTGAGAGCTATGTAGTGTCTATATGATATATTTATAGCAACCACTGACTTATGTCCCAAAAGAAACTGATTTATCCTCAAATTAGGTGGATGTTTTTTTATTCAACTTAAGATTAATTTTTGATCTTATTACTGGTTTCTTTGATTAATTGATGGTTTTTGTTATTTAGTAACTTATTTGACTTTCAATATTGGTTATGAGTGTTTTATTGATTTGTTTGTGGCAAACAAACATTACCTCTTGGCCGTCTTTACACGAAGCCAGTTGAGTAAGACAATCGGAGATATTTGAAGCTCCATGACATGACAGACATTCCAGGCCTTATAAAAAAATTCATTGTAAATCATTCTGTTGACATTTAAAAACATATTCACATGATCAGAAAGAACTATGACTCTGATATCGATTCAGACAATAATATCAGTATAGCAGAAAGTGGCATATTATTATATCGGAAATAATTTGCAAACACATTGTCCTAAATGTCAGTATCAAGTAATACGTGGATACCGACAAAATCAATTAGTTTGATGAGAAAATATGTCATGATCATAGTGACAAATCTGCTAAGGTTTGTATAATTGCAGTGTGCATATCCACAACCCTTCCTATAGTTAAACTTAGGTTCACGTTGAAATTTGTTCAAGCTAAAACTTAAACAAAAAAATTGTGAATTAAAGGATAATCATTCTTCAATGTTACCAGTCGTTCACAAGAACAAAATCTTATCAGTGCTGCAATGAAGCAAAATGTTTTTGTTGTATTATAAGCCAGTTGTGTGTGTTTAATATCTTTTGACGTTATTACGCTTTTAAGGGGTCCGGTGGCCGAGTGGTTAAGGAAGTTCGTCTACCATTTGATCACGTAGTCTGTCAATACTGAGATTGCAGGTTTGAGTCTCACTGCGCGGAGGTGCCCTAGACTCCAATCTTAATTGACAAGGATTGCCAGTTTTCCTTACAAAGGTCGGGGTTATCTCCGGGTACTCCGGCTTCCTCTTCCAATAAAAACTAGACACCATGATATAGATGGCTTTAAACAACTTTCAAACAAAAAAATTTTACGTTTTAATGTTCATTGGCAAACTCACCATTGACTGGTGTTTGACAATATGTAATAAGGACTAACGCCACTCCTGCAAAACAGATTACATTATTAAATTTTTTTTCAAACGAATCAATAAGAATTGTTAAAATGGAAATAACATCGTCGGGTCTTTTCAACTTATTTCACAATCTATCATTTAATAAAACGTTATAAACATTGTCTAGTATTGCAAACGCTAACTAGAAAATAGTTTTTCTTCCTTCGTCAGTATTTCTATAATACTTTTCCAGTGTGCAAGGTAAAGCATAGTACTACTGTGGAGACTTTAGTTTTATTTTGCAATACAACTAACATGTGATGAAAATTCATTGCATTTCGCATCACCGTCAAACAGTGATGTACTAATTGTAAGAACTATATACAGGTATCTGCAACTGACACGTTTTGTATTTAAGCAATGATAAATCTTTTCCTTTAAATGAGAGTTTAGCTGGATATAAGAAAAACAGTGCATAGAGTAGAAATGCCTCATGATATCGCGTAATGTATATAATATGATAGCACACGCGCATCTAAGTTACAAATCAATAGGTTAACTTGTAATTGTTAATGAAGGTTATAACAAAGTACCGAACCCCAAGGAAACTTAAAATAAACCAATCCACAAATCAAAGTAAAATCCAACAAACTCGAGAACCATTAACCAAAAATATAGCAGCTGGAGCAATGGTCCTCACTTGGTAAAGGCATTTTAAAAGAAATTGTGGGTTAAGTTTTACGGTACGCCCAGCCTCCCGTTTCCATTATTTTAGTGTGTGATTTGGTGTGTTTATAAGTGAGTATAAAAAGAAGAAATGTACCTGCAACAAGGACCTTTCCAATCGTTCCAGCCACTACAAAAAATGTACATATGGTTATCTATGACATAGTGTAAAAATAATTGTTCTTTAGACTTGCCACGTAGATTTTCATAGAAGCGATCACAATTTTAATGATTAAATAACGATTTAAAAGCACAGCAATTTCAAAATGTCCAATAGAGTGTTCGAAAAGAGAGTACAAACATAATAGCTTTATAAAATTCTGTCTAATGTTTTTTCTTCATATTTCTTGAAATATAAAGCTATCGGTATATGATTTCAAGAAAAAAGGTTTCTGTGTAATTTTAGATCTATTAGCAAAAAAATAGTCAAAAAGTATTGAAAATTGAGATTTTTTAATGACCTATCTTTCTTGTTAAAGCAAATTGTCAGTATTGAATATGTTTAACCACCAACAAGGTATTTATCCATTAATAACATGACATTACAGAGTAGACAATTATGAAATTAATAATTCCGGCATAAATGTGACATCTATTCTAAAATTTTTGGAACACAAATAGCGGATCGTGTCTTGCATCCACTTTATCACAGGCAGACAAATGAAACTATTGGATCTTTACAACACAGTCTTTGTTGGCTTCTTCATACACCAAGTAAGGAATACGAGTTACAATATATATACTCTTAGTATCGCGTCATGCATGTAAAGCATAAATGCAGCGGAATTTTGGGACAGCCAAAATACAAGATTTATACACTTTTACTAAAAATACAACACTCGTAAAAAACGTTTGTATTACTATGTTTTGGTTAACATCAAAGGTATTCGAACTCACACCTTGGAGACACTATTCGCCTGCAAACCCCAATCGGTTGAACGAGCTTAGAGCTTTAATAAAAGTTAATCTAGAAATTGATAAAGTATAGCAATACTAGCAAGAAACCCCACTGAACAGAAAGAGCCGAAAGTCAAGTAACAAATCCGAATATAGACAATCATATACAACGCAAAACAAAACCAAAAAAACAAAAACAGAAACTCGAACCCAATAAAACCATGGTTGCACTCAGGTTCTCCAGACGAGTAAGTAGTACATGCCTCTTATTAGATACCTCTCGGGTTACATTGTCGTGCCTAGGAACAAAAGACAATTCCAAATATAGACAAACATGTAACAGCGCAAAGCAAAACCAAAAACACAAAACAAAAGTCAATATCTAGAACTCAATAAACCATGGGTACACTCAGGTGCTCCAAACAAGTAAGCAATGCAGCCAATGTGGGACGGATTACAGAAATCAACGTTTAGCCTTTAATTATTTCTTACCAAAGAAACATTAAAATTATTAAGTTTGCTTGCCTAAAAAATGAATCTCAACTCGTATTCATCTACCCTTTTACGAGAAATCAGGGCCTAGTTGTTTAACAACTTTTATTTCGAATAAACATAAATACAGAATACAAGGCAATTCGTTTTTAGTAGAGGCTTTCTCGTGTAAATCTCCGATGAGCTCGTAAGAGAAAACCTGATATATCGCCGTTAGAAAGCCACTTCCAAAACCAATTGCCTTATAACAACGTTATCCAACCAGAATGTGGCGTAACTAATGGACTTTTTCACGATTCCTCTGTAAGGTAAGTGATTTTTAATCTTTTATGTAATATTTTGTGAATAAAAATCTTTTATTTAACTCTTAATTATAATATGGGGTACTGTATCACATTTTGTGTTTTAAATATTTTGCTATTTGACGACCCGTATTATTTCAAATTTATTTCGCCAACGTTTCTGACCGATTTTCCAATTGCGTCAATGTATGTCAGTTTAACTTTTTATATTTCTTTATATTTTGTATTTTATATCGTTATCGTTTCTGGTAACTGTTTGGTGCTGTGTTATTTTTAATTTTCAGTCATTTGCAGTGGTCAGGGGAGATTGATTTATACATCATTTATTTAGAAAATCTAATTTTTAATTACAATGCATATGCGAAGAGTTGTATATATGTAGGTTCTTGGGTAGGCCGAATTTTACTGCCGTAATAATTCTATTGACCCCCCAAAAATGGCGAGGTTATTCGGAAGTTCTTGTGGTTAATGAACAGGTTTCGGGATTTGTTACTTGCTGTTACTGTTTGAGCACTTTGAAAAGTTTTGTTCAGTGTATTTAAACTGTATTATTGTTGACGGAAGGTAGGTGCGAAACTTAGCTCTGATGGTCGCGAACGCAAGACAGGGAATATTGCATGTTATTTTTTAAACCGTTAAAACAAAAAGGCGCTGTAGTGGTCCATAATACAAGCAGACGTATTTAAAGGTATGTGCTGAGAACGAGAATGTTTTATTTCTAGGAAAATGTGTAATAATTGATGTCTTGTTCGTTTTCTTTAGTGGGGGGGGGGCGGGGGTTTAGGTCGTGTTTTATTTTATCTTGCTTTGTTTATTATTGAACATTCTGTAAGTTACTGTCCGCAGCCTACTGACTCGATAAATTATGTGATAAATGCTACTTTATCACCGGTACACATCAAAGGGAAAATGTACAAATTGTCGATATATCAAAATAAAATCAATGTTTATTTTTAAGAGAACATTTAAATGATTATTGAAGGTTTTTGACCGAGGACATGAGTCTTTTTTTAAATGTCCTTCGACTGTTTTTCCTTTAATTGTTTAGAAAGTTGGTGAACACTATTAATATCCGTCATGTATTCATTCTAGCATTACAACAGATTGGTATAATCTTTGCTGCCTAAGCAACTTTTTCCAAGCGTTATATAAAAGTATACCATAATTTCTATATATTAAAAATTGGAGAAGTGTACCTACCTTTAATAAGGAAACCAATTTCAAAGTGTAAACAAAAATACAAATTGTCATACATACAGATTTCAATGTACGCTTCAATCTTAAGTGGCCTTTAGTGAAATGACAATGGTTTCCCAGTTTTTAATAAGTAATCTTATCTTGTATAAGCGTAATTGTTCAAAATCAAATAGGTTACCCGACAGTTCATATCGCAGTTATTTTATGTTTGGATGTGCGAACAAATCATTAGTATTTGTATATTATTGACAAGGGATCTTAAACGGTACTGTATTAAAGTTTTGTATGTAAAAGACGTCATTCGGCAATCTAGAATTGTCAAATGCAGACCTGCATTACATGTTTCCCCTTTGTATCATACAACCGACAAGTCAAAATAATTGTGATTATTGATTTATATAATAATTTGGTCTTTTATATTTTTCCGCAACGTTTAACTTTGTAATTTAGAATAAAATTTACAACATTTATCATTGTTCAAAAGACAAACGTAAATTTTGTTAAATTGAATATGAATAAGAAATAGTTCTTGATTGGTTTGCACATGCAGGTTTCGATACGTTGAATAAGATACGAAAACTGCGAATCAGGAACAAGCAGAGATAGCATAGTTGTAGGAAATATGTCCTTAAAGTGAATATTTACTCAACATAGCTGCGTGAAACCATTGGTTCCTTCTTACACAGTCCTTGTTGGCTCCTTCGTACACAAACTGCGGATTGTGAGTTACAATATATTTGCTCTAATTATAACGTATTGTATGTAAAGCATGCATTTAGCAAAATTCTGGAACTGCCGAAATAAAATATTTGTTTGAATATTGTTTAACGGGGCGTTATTTCAGCTATATCATGGCGTCCAGTTTTTATTTTGGGAGGAAGCCGGAGTAGCCGGAGAAAACCCCCGACCTTCGGTAGGAAAACTGGCAATTCTTGAAAAAAAAATGGAGTTGAGTGCACCCTGAGACTTGAACCCGCAACCTCAGTGTTGACAGACCACGTGAACCTTTACCACTCGGCCACCGATGCCCCTGCCGAAATAAGATTTATACACGTTTACTAAAATCCAAACTAAAAACACACCATGGAGACACAAGCTTACCTATTCGCCTGCAAAAACATACAAAAGCCACACTCGGTTCATCGCGCTATGGCAAAATATAGCTTTAATAGAAGTTAACTATAAAATAGATATAGTATATCAAAACTAGCAATAAAACCATGAGTACACTCAGGTGCTTTAAACGGTAATCAGCACCTGCCTCTAGTTAGATACCCGTCGAATTACACTGTTATGTCTTTGACAAAAGGTAAATTCCGAAAAAGGAGAAATTACATATGACTCAGCGAAAATGTAAGATCGTATTTGAGAGACTAATTTCCCAGAACAATCAATTTAGGTATTGTGAACCATAGAACTTCCACAAACATTTCTAAAACAAAACACACATTGTTTAGTAGCTTAGTAGTCAACTGCAGTGAACGGTCTGGAAAATTGAAATACCAATCGCAGGATCTATAATAACGTATAAGTTATCTAATGCACACATTGTTAACGCTGGAATGTTAATATCAACGAGCGGGACATTGATAATTGGAAAGTTAATCATCCTGTTTGTCGTAGACTAGTTTGTAGTTTTCCTGTGTCTATATCTAAACTTAAGAAGACAATCAATGTGTATTGTTGGTGTCTTTATTTTCAAGTTGCTTGGGTAGTTTGCATGCAAATATTCATCGAAATAAGCATGGACAAACCACTATCAATATTGCGGAATGTGAAATTAAAGGTCTGGTCCAGTGACTTTTTATTCATCTATAGCAGGCCTTCTAGGAAGTAAGCCTCATAAGAGTACAAACCAGGTCGGCGAGGAGAGGAGCACAATTAGTTATTAGAATACCGACAGTCTGTTAAAAAACATGTTCTCCAAACAGGACAAACTGTACAAATGTTGTCACATGCTACTTGTAATGACTTATCATTCGTGCGTTCAACAATTTATATTGAAGAAAGAATTCTATTAAATGTAATTAGATAACTGTACATATTTCTACAGTTGCATTAAGTGCATACGTAAAGTTCTCCTTTAACTTTATCTTCACCTGATCAACAAAGAATAGTGCCATATATTTTCAATATAAATTGTGTATTCTTGTCTAATCGACTATGAACGTTTAGCACCAAACATTAAATTATCGAATCTTTTTTTATCGGATTGCTCTAAAATGTTAAACCTGACTTTGTCACACTAATAATGTTTTGGTTGTGGTTACTAAAATAAAAACTAGTCTGATATATGAACTGTCATATAACATCTAACTTCCGGGATTAAATTAGGTACGCATTTCATTCTCTAGATATGGTTAAAAGAGTTTTAATCAAGCCGTATTACATTATATTACATTAATCAAAACAAATTTGAGAAAACAACCAACAAAATAGTTTTATTTAGATTTAAAACTCAAAATCAACACTCAAGGTGGACTTTTTACTCAAATGCACGTGATGCCTTCAATTTTCCCTTCTTGTAGAGCAACATTCTATCAGTTCCAGCATATGTGTTGTTGTTAAAAAGTTTATTGTCTTCACTGAAAGATTTATGGAAGACTTGATTAACTTGTAGACAAATACACTAGATCTGTTCCCAAATGAGTACAGATGTAGATTTTGTCTCATAGTTGTGTAGTATATTACTTTACATTATCTTAGATTGATTACATGTACCAACGACACGACGGGTGTGATGTAACGGACAAGAACTGCTAACCTTTCTGTAGCAACTGAGTTCACATTCACTTTCTTGCTTTTGTTTGTGTGTTATTTTGTCTTGTGTTTGTAGTTGTATCAGTGTTTGGGACTTTGATTTGATTACCACTGTAGTATTTCTTTGATTACATACATCTAATGTTAACGTTGCAATATTTTATGAATTTAGTCCATTAATGTAATGACCGACAAAATTAGGTTATCTGAGGTCAGAACGTATATATCAGTCATATGATATATATTCACTTATATCAAAAGGTCGTGTTCTAATTACTGATTTCAAGTAGGCAGTCGTCTAAATCCGGAAAACCTTATCAATTTCGTGATCACAATATAGGTCATTAACTTTAGAGCAGTACTGAGGCCCATTTATGTTTAGTGTCTTAAAACAATGTTGTCTCTACTGGAGCAGAAGACGGCTGTTCCATATTTAGCAGGTATATTGATCTTAAACTTTCTTACTCCATCTTAACCCAAAAAAGGTGCTTCCTAGTCTGAAAGTTTAAGATCAATATGTTATGACTTGTTTACGTCATTTATTTCTATTGACATTCAATGACTAAGGCCATTCGTTGGTCAGTCTTTGTCTATATTTTTGACAATATACACCGTCATTTGTATCGTTGGATAATCTTCTAGACTTGTATATTATTTTTTTGTTTATGCTGTATCGTCATGTTTGTCCATCCAAAACTTAATAAGCTTACTGCTTGGTAAATTCTTTAGACTTTTTATATAATATTTTGAACTACCTATATTGTGTATTTACACGATCCCAGTGGACTTATATTATTCCATCGCCAAATGAAAAAAAATATTTTCAGCATTTAGATTTAAACGCCACTGATGAGTCTTAAGTAGACGAAACGCGCGTCTGGCGTAATGAATTTGTCACCTTGGTTATTTTGATTAAATCTTGTTGGAATATATGAGCAAAGCCAAGTAACAGCACGGCACGTCCGCGAGTGGCTGACTAGAAAGCAACTATTTTGGGTTAAGTTGGAGTGAGAAAGTTTAAGATCAATATGTTACGACTTGTTTACGTCATTTATTTCTATTGACACTCAATGACTAAGGCCATTCGTTGGTCAGTCTTTGTGTAAATTGTTGACAAGAAACACCGTCATTTGTATCGTTGCATAATCTTCTAGACTTGTATATTATTTTTTATTTATGCTGTATCGTGATGTTTGTCAATCCGATAAGCTTACTGGTCGGTAAATTCTGTAGACTTTATATATATTATATATATTAATTTGTAGTATATATTAAAATTTGATATTAACCCTGTATTTCTGATGTTTCAGAAATCCGCTGGATAGATATATTATATGGTTGTCACAATACTTAGACGTTTGTATATAATTTACTTACTGTGACTGTATGACAAGCAACTTTGTCATCCTATATAATATAAACAAAAATGCTGAATTAGATTACTGTCAAATTAATATGTATTGGTTACGAAAATTCCATCGTCACACGCTAGTACACATGTACTATGTCTATGTCTATGATTCACCCTGGTTAATGAAGCTATATTTTTTATATAGCGGATTTGGCCGAGGGGTCTAGAACGCTGGACATAGTGCAGGCGATTTAGTGCCAGTGTTACAACGGTGTGAGTTCGAATCCCGCTGAGGGTAAACAAAAATTTGACAGTGTTAAAAATCTAATTCAAACAGTGTTGGGCTTAATTTGTAGAAGTATATATATATATATTCTATATATATATATATATATATATATATATATATATAGAATAGCATAAAGTGACCTTAAATCTGTGTTCGTTTGGGTTGGGCATTCACGGCACAGTCAGCACTAGTTAACAAAGTTTTGGCGACTTATTGTTTTTTCTTCTTATTATTTTTATTATTAGTAGTATTTTTTAGAATGGCCGCTACGTGACGACGCCCACCCAAAAATAGCAGAAACTTTCCCGTGATCCGATTTGAACGAAATTTGGTATGGAGGTAGTTTTTAGTATTTCGAGTGAAATTTTTTTCGACATTGCGTTTCAAAATTGAGGCGGAAAACGTTATAATTTTCAACGTTATCCGATCTCGATGAAATTTAACTTGCTACGATTGCAACAAAATTTGATGTGGTGGTAAATTTAGGTGTCCCCAATGGAACTCTATATTAAAATGTTTTTTTTTCAACCGTGTGTTTTAAAATGGCGACCAAGAACGCGTCAAATGTTCAACATTGTCCGATGTTAATGGAATTTGATGTGTAGGTACATTTTAATGTCCTGAGTGGAACGCAATGCTATCCATGGCGATTTTGGGTGACCTCTGTGTTGGCATCCCAACACATTATTTTTTAAATATTATTATTCCACTTCTAAGACATGAACTTGTCCGGTGAAAACACTTTGTTCTGTCAATTTGAAACTTCGTGACGTTATGGAGGATCACTCAAAGGAGTGGAAGCAATTTTTAAACTCTTCAAGATGGCAGCCATTTTCAAAATGGCCACTGTTGAGAAAAGGGTACATGTCTCAGATCTCGTGAATGGTCTGAGCGATTTCAAAGAAAATTAGTACACTGATACTTTGCACTATCTGGAGCATTTTTACCGAAAAATATTTGACCCGAACACCGAAATTTTGATATGGCTGCTATATTACCACATCCCCCCGAAAAAATCGTCAAATTTTAAGACATGAATTTGTCCGCACGATAACGTGAAAACGCTTTGTCGCCTTGATTTGAAACTTGTTGGGAATTTAAAGGGTCACTTAGAGGGGTGCATCCAACTTTTAAACTTTTTAAGAAGGGCGCCATTTCCAAAATGGCAGCCGTGGAAAATAAAAGTACATTTCCCAGATCTCATTGACGCTCTGACAGATTTCAATGTAAATTGGCACACTGATAGAGTCGACTATCCTCAGGATGTTTTATTCCAACAAAATGTATGACGCAAATGCCATCATTTTGTTATGGCGGCCATTTTAGCACACCCCCAAAAGAAAAGTCGACTTTGTCCAATTTCAACGAAATTAAATTTCTAGGCGTATTTTAATGTACTGTTTTGAATGAAATACTATCTATGAGGATTTGTGGCGATCTTTAATTATTTTTATTTTTATTACTTTATTGATCATTACATTTTCCGTAATTATTCACCAACAAAGGTTTGTGCGACCATTATGATACATGGCATATTGAATGCTTAGGATTTCTAGTAGTGCATGTTGGTTTTGAAATTTTCAAAATGATCGTTATTTTAAAATGGCCGCCTTCGGAACACAGCCTGAAAACGCACAAATTTAAACGTCATCCGATTTTGATGTAATCTTGTACACAGGTAGCTTATGGTCCCCTGAGTGTTCAACTATTTTTTAAATGTTGTCTGACTTCCGGTTTCGAATTGCGGCCATTTTACTACACGCGCACAACATAAAAAAGTCAACATTCTTTGATTTCAACGACATTTGATTTCTAGGCATATTTTAATCTACTGACCGCAAAAATGTAAACGACATCTGATTTCGACAAAATTTGGTATATAAGTAGATCAGGGCCCCATTAGTGTTTGACTATTTTTAAAATTGTCCGACTTCCGGTTGCAAAATGGCGGCCATTTTACTACATGAAAAAGTTAACTTTGTCCGATTTCAACGAAATTTGATTTCTATACTTATTTTAATGTACTTATTTGAACAAATTCTATCTATGGGGATTTCGGGCGACTTGGG
Source organism: Limnoperna fortunei (assembly GCA_944474755.1). Taxonomy (NCBI): domain Eukaryota; kingdom Metazoa; phylum Mollusca; class Bivalvia; order Mytilida; family Modiolidae; genus Limnoperna; species Limnoperna fortunei. The sequence continues at coordinate 90,575,733 of OX104117.1, forward strand.
CATCCCGACATAAAATGTTTAATTGTTCTTTTTTTGTTTTTAATTTTTAATTCGATAAATTTTCTCCGCACAGTTTCTCTAAGGTACAATGGTCAATCAATAATGGGAACATGTCATGGGTGACCTGAAGTTTTGCAATCCACTTTTGGATTTTCAATTATTTAATATGAAAATGTGTAACGCTTAGTCGGTTAGCTAGTTGACAATGCTTTACATCTAAAAATGTTGTATCGCATATAGATGTACAAAGTATAATTGAAACGCTCTTCGTTTGTCGTGAAATCGTCTCTAAATGGATGTTTATACTATGTGTATTGCTTTAATAAGTACTCTTGTGGTGTAAGCTGCATGCATTATTACCTCGTTTACAATGTACCCTGAAATATTGTGACTGAAAACGAAACGACCACAATGACATAGTTGTTCATTACAAGTCAATACAAAAACTTTACTTGCGATATTAAAATACACATCTAAAAATTTAAAACCTTCACATTTAACAAAACAGTGGTCAATAAGGCGTGTGTGTAATATGCAAGGAAACAAGTAACATGCCATGCATGTTAGCAATACACAAATGTAGGTCTAAGGAGTGTTAGTTTTATGCAGAAAACTGGTAATATGCCATGAATCTTAGCTTTACACAAGTCTAGCTCTACCAAGATGCTCCTGCGTTAAAAATTAATTAGGATACAGTACCATTTACATCCCATCAAAAATATACAAAATAATGATACGCAAACATAGCAATTGCTATAATATTAAAATTTTTACTGAATCGATAAAGTCAGCTAGGCCATTCGATTCAAGATCAATGACACACTTTGAAGATAAGAATATTTATAGAAAACTGACAAATCAGTATCATATACATCTAAAGACGATCCAGGTCAAACCGCAGTGTACATAACTATTTGTATGTATAATATATTTTAATTTTTCATTAACAATATCATTTTGAAATGTTTATTATCAAATGAGTATTATATTTGACATACTTGTTATATATTTATATATTGTTTCTAATACAAGAAATATACAATGTGGCACCAATTCGCCTGCGCTATGTCCAGCGATCTAGACCCCTCGGCCAAATCCGCTATATAAAAAATATAGCTTCATGAATCGTAGACATAGAAATAATACATGTGTACTAGAGTGTGACGATGGAATTTTCGTAACCAATATCTATTAATCTGACAGTAATCTAATTCAGCAATTTTGTATATATTATACAGGATGAAAAAGTTACTTGTCATACAGTCACAGTAAGTAAATTATATACTAACGTCTACGTATTGTGACATATAATATATCTATCCAATGGATTTCTGAAACATCAGAAATACGGGGTTAATATCAAATATTTATATATACGTCTAGAAAATTAAGCCCAACACCGTTTTAATTAGATTTTAAACACTGTCAAATTTGTCCTTTCCCTTAGCGGGATTCGAACTCACACCGTTGCGACACTGTGGCACCGATTCGCATGCACTCACCCCGGTAAATGAAGCTATATTTTTTATATAGCGGATTTGACCGAGGGGTTATATATTACACATATATATATATATGTTAGGATTTTGGTATAATTCTCATATTAGAAGATCAGCAGCTAATCTAACCAAACAGGATAGACAGTGTAAAAGAAACCCATAAAGATATAATGGCTAAACGTATAGCATGGTTGCAATATGGTCCACCAAGAAGAGAACTCTATAATTCTGACAAGCATTACTTTCCGTGAATTAGAAGTTGTTGCCGAAGAATGAGCGCATAATGGCAAAAGGGACTCGGACTGTTATGACGAAAACTTTACACTTAAATCGTGGAAATGCGTCTGAAGACCATTTAATAGACGCCAAGATTATTTTCCTCTGCAAATGTGCAAAATTATGCAGAGCTGCAGAATTGAAAAAATAGTGTACGAACACTTAAAAATGATTGTTCAACCTTATTTAAAGACACGGCGTGTGTATTGTATACTGAGAACGAAGTTAATTCCAAATGAGTGTAAAAATGATCTTAGAATAACATTTTATAAGGACCCCAAATTGGTGCCTTTGCATTATTTTGTTACCTGGGTTTTCAAGCTGTTTGAAAACTTAATATCAGATCATTTAAAGAACATCTTTATGAAGGACAATTGGCCATGCAAACAGCAGATTAACATCCACCAATACCCATACAAATCGAAATAGACTATAGTAATTGTTACAAGGCTACCCTATGCTTAAAATGTGAAGTTCGTTATTGTAACCTTTCTTAAACAACTAAACCAAGATTGCACAAGCACAATATTTTAAATGCGTCTGATATTTACAGCAAGATTCTATACAGGTTCACAAAAAAAATGGGAATTTTAGATGATTGTTATGATGTTACAATCTGGGGTGATCCGATAGATACGTTGCCCTTCACCCAGTTAGTGTTCTCACAGCAGGTGTCCTACTTGAACCCATGGTAAGGTCAGCTTCTCCAATTACGCTCCCACAATAATGAATAAAACTGTCAAGGCTCAAATTAAAATTTTATTCAAGTAACTTTACTAGTTGCAGCTTTTCTACATGTAGCATTAACATTAAAAATAAACGTTATGAGAAATAATAAGGTATATTTACAAAATTATATTATATGAACGACACATGTTAATAAAAACAATAGAAATGTTGGCAGTTCTATTATTAACGTGACAGTTCGAGTTTTACAAAGACATGTTGGCCTACAAATTGATCTTTAAGGAGTTACTGCTAGAATATCTTGAACATGAGGTTGATCTATTATCAGCGCACTATTATAATTTTGGAAATCAGCTGACACATTCCCCTATAGGGCAGTCAAACATAAAACCACACGGAAAGAAGGATTGACATTTCAGAATGACTTTTACACTTATAGTCATTGTCTCCAATGAATATGTACATCATATGAATAGTTATCGTATGCCTTCTTTCTAAGAAATATTGTGGATTCCGACAAATCCTAGTATCTTAGATTATCTGGTGCGTTTTGAATCATGTATTGGAAAAAACGTTTGCAAAGAATGAATGCGATTTGTATGTCTCTTTTTTATAAAAAAAGGCTATGACACAACTTAGAGATACAAATGTATAATATTTCAAAAGACGTTTTTGATATGTTTTTGAAGAAAGACTTCCGACTTTTGTTTTTCATGTTTTTCTATCTCATAGAATAGATAAAGTTTATTTGGTATAAAAGCTAAGAGTTTTTATAAAAGATAATATTAGTGTTAATCTATATGTTGACGAATTTCTTAATATGCTTGTAATACTGAGCGTAAGCTACATTTTAAACAAAATAGGAAAATGAGCAATCGAGAACAGTTTAAACTTTTTCAGTGCCAAAACCGTTGTGATGCACTTTTGTCATACTGATCCATAATAAAAATTATAAAATAACGTTTCAAAATTCTTATGGAGACTTTATTATCTTTATTTATTTGACAATAAGCTATCGTTTCTGGTCAATACCAAAGTGTTAAAAGATAAAAGCTGAAAAGCATAATATAGTGTAAAAGGTGTATCCAGCACTGACTGGGTAAGTTGCAATATTTTCCTAATATACAATGTAGATCGATTTTTTAATGTAAATTCTATTATGGGTTCCTATAACCATAGAACATGGTGTGACGTCCCAATTAGAATTCCTATGTCAACTACGTTCAACCAAAAATTTTAAACTAACACAATGCAATTTTGTTAAGATTTCTTATTATTTTTTATTCAAAAGGTACCTATATTAACAAAATGACGAACATATATTTTTGTCAATTTTATTTGATTTTAACATGCTGTTTCAGATATGTATTCCATTAGTTTCAAAGACAAATATTACAATTGAAAGCGTTCTCATAGAGCCACTTCAAAATGTTAAAACATGTGTTAGACATATTATAATCAAAATAGATTGCAATTGGACTCTATGCTAGCGCTCGGTATAAACTATTGACAAATAAAAGGTCTGAGCATGTTGTATTCGAATAGAGCCAGCTCGCAATAATCTATTTCTTATTAGAGTGGCATAGTTTTGTTTGAAATTTTTCTAGCATGTCATATGTCAAATCCGATACAGAACACAATCAAAGATTGCGACTATATCTAGCAGCGCTTCGAACCACTCCCGGAAGAAAATTTTTATGTTGAAGCAAACAAGAATTTTTGTACCAAAGAAGAGTTGCAGTTTAAAACCAAAAATCCTCATCCTAGCTATGCTGCTCATGGATGTGTCTTCAAACATCTCTCCAAATCGTTTGAAAATAGCATCCGAATAACATTTAACCTTTTGACCTGAAAAAACCGCATTTGAATGAAATTGCCACTGTTAAAATTTCTTTTGCAAAATTAAATATTGCTATTAGTAAAAATAGTTGGTAGAGATTAAATCATGAAATACTAACCATAACGCAATTTATACAGACGGATCAAAGTTAGTGGCTGCTAAAAGATCAGTTCAAACTTTCAATATATACAGTCCGCCAAAAGTTGAGCATCACCTAACTATTTTCTTAAATAATTTTATTACAAAACGATTCATTCAACATCTGATGCATTTATGCTATTCTTTCAAACAATACCTTTATATAACATACAGGTCAGATGTCAGTAATTAGAGTTTTAAAGTGTAAAAACAGGTTTCAAAAACTTGTCCCGCTTCTAATTAACATACTGACTTTGAATGAAATAGCCTTGTCCGATTTCACGTGGATATTGTGGTTAGTTATTATCTTTTAAAGACTTTTCAACATGGAAAGACGAAAATTAAGTATCGCCGAACGATGGCGGCAAGCAATTAGAATGAAACATGCTGGAATGAGTAACCGCCAAATAGCAGCCAATGTTGGGGTGAACAACTCTGTTATTAGCAGACTTGTTGTGAGGCATAGACAGGCAGGGTCAATCGAGGACCGCCAGATTGCACCCTTTTCAACAGCAGGCCAGTAACGAGGAATGTGGCCTTCTGGTGGTCAAATCAGTGACTGAACAGTTATTCGGAGGCTTCACAGATCTCAATTACGTACCCGCAGGCCTTTGAAACGACCAGAACTGACAAGAAGGCACCGCCAAGCACGAATAGAGTTGGCAAGACATCATCGTCACTGGAATATTAAAAGCTGGAGACGTATTCATTGGTCGGATGAAAGCCGCTTTCTGTTGAAGCCTTTTGACGGTCGGATACGTGTTTGGCGGCAAAGGAATACAGCTTTAGATAAAAACCATATTGTAGGAACAACTGCATTCGGTGGTGGCGGCGTTACCGTATGGGGATGCTTTTCACAGGACTGCAAGCTCCCTTTACAGATTCTCAACGGTACATTGAATGGTCTGAAATACCGCGATGATATCTTAGATGGTCACGTTAGGCCACATTTTGACAACCATGCTCTTGCAGACAGACCAATGTTTCAATACGACAACTCTTGACCCCGTCGAGCCCGTATTGTGAGGGACTTTGTTGAAACAGAAGCCATTGACACACTTCCATGGCCAGCCATGTCAACGGACATGAATCCGATTGACCATGTGTGGGACTTTATCGGGTGAAAAGTCAATCAACGGAACCCAAGATGCCAAAATGTTCGAGAATTAGAAGTCGCACTTGTGGAAGAATGGCAGAGATTTCCACAGTACAGACTTAGGCGTTTGGTTGCTGGAATGAGGCGGCGTGTTGAACATTTACACCGGAAGCGTGAAGGTTATACCCGGTATTGATGGAAACTACGCCAAACAACAGTCCAGATGTTACTCTTTCACCTCAGGTCTTGTTAAATGACTGTAATTTTGTAAACAATGAAAGTTTTTGTGTCAAATTGAAACTTAAAATCACCTATTGTTTTGTTGTTTTTTTGGCCTATATTTGTGGTCATTATTACACCACAAGAATTTAATTTTACAATGTGAGGATTTAAATAAAGAATTTTACAGGTTAAAATTTCCTAATGATATATACACTTTCATACAAATTAAACAGTTTCTCATTTGTTTATGTTATTGAAAAAACATTAGATTCGGAAAAGTAGGTGATGCCTAACTTATGGCGGACTGTATATAATCCTTCCACTCAAATTATTGCTTCGTAATATGAGAGGAAATTTAGTTCTAATTCCAATTCATGTTATATATAAGTATGGGAGGCGTTTTTGCAATTATAACACGCTATTACATATGTGCTGGCTCAATTTTCACGCAAGTCAATGAAACTATATTTTTATAACTGATAGTGTATAAGTACGATGATATTGTTTTTGGTGTAAGTCACAATATGTTATTTTGTTGGCCAATGATAGAAACAAGTATTCGCATACCTCATTTTTAAGACGTGTTGGATTTAGAAACCAATGTATTCATTTGCTGTTGTTGTTTAGAATCTTTTTTTTTTTTTGCAGAAGCTGAAATGATTGGGACAATTTTTGTTACAGGTACTCTTGATTTATTTTACTATTTAAAGTACAATTATCAGTGCTTTTCTTAATTTAAACATATTTTATTGTTCTAAAGAAGCAACAAATGGATCAGACACAAGTTTAACAACTTAGAATTGTCTTCTCCGATAGATACATCAAATAAATTAAATCAGAACATAAAGTGCTGATAGTCGGGCAATAAAGAAGGAGTTTCTAATATTCAAGTTGGGGTCGTCTCTTCATATATGAATTATCGCAATCATGGTTGTTTGGGGTATCTGTTAAGCAGCTGATGAATATTATTGCGTTCCTTACTGACATCTCCTATCTTTCGTAATGTCGCATCGTTATGATTGTTAATGATGTCATTGCTAAATGTTTAAATACAGGAGGGTTTTTTGTTGTTGCATGTGTTGAGTTTCGATCCTTGCTGTGTTCGTGCATTTCTGTTAGCCAGGGCTGTGTTATTTCAATTCTGCTTTGATATTTTCTGATTTAAATTATAAACTGGAACTTACGAAATAAAATACATATAGTGTATGACCATTTGAAGAAACATAGCAAGGAAACCAGCTGAAAAACAATAGCCGCAAGAAAAAGAATAAATACCAATATGGATATTGAAAAAAAACATATACAACGTAACACAAAAGCCTGAAACACAAAACAAAAAGTTAGTAACCCGAACCAAAACAAAACATCAGGTGTTCCAAACGAGTAGGCAGTGTCTGCCTCTGATTAGACACTCGTCTAGTTACTAATTGTCATGTCTGAAAAAGGTAAAACCAGGAATAGGAAAAAGCGCCTATGAGATAACGAAAATTTCAATCGTATTTTGGAGATTGATTAACCATAAATGTCAATTAAGTCATGGTGACAAATATAGAACGTTCGAACTGATAACCGTAATCTAGGGACAACAAACCTCTGTTTAAGTAGCTTAGTTGTCAACAGCTGTGAACGGTCTCGAAATTTGTAATATCGATCGCAGGGTCTAGAATAATCTAAAAGTCGTGAAATGTGCACACCATACGCTGAAGCTGTCGCAATGTTCCTATCGATTAACATAAATTAGACATTTAGAATGTTGAAGTCACTGCGTTTGTCGTAGAGTCTAGATTGTGGTTTTGCCGAGTTCTAGAACTAGGTCTAAGTAAAAGGTCGGCATAGTGTATAAATTGTGTTGTTGTTACTGTCAAGCTCTCTAGGTTTCTATACCTCATTTAGAAAAAGAAGCATAAAGATACTGGTGGCTGATGGAGAGTGTAAACGGGGTCTATGGTTATGGCATAAAAATACACACACACACACACACACACACAGAGCAGTTAGTTTTAGTACATAGAAAATTGTGCAAGTTAAACAGATTGTATAAACTTTTTTACGCGATAATGGGAAATATTTGAATAAATAACAAATACATCTTTTTAGGAGTGGTAATCACCCTCAGTGTATATTTCCACACATCAGTAAATGGTAGGTTTGTCAGTTAATTTCATAAATTATGGCGTTTTTATACATGTATTGCAAACGACATTTGAATGATTTAAAGTTTTTTGTAATATTGAATATTATACTCAAATGTTGCTCTACTTGCCAAAAGGGGGTCATAATTTGTTTCTGGTTTTCTCTTGTAGCAGTAAAAGATACTTGCATCATATTAAGGGGATGCAGGACACCAACCGCCATTATTTTGTGAAAATTTCGAAATACATTTAACATTTATGATAACTTTAAAAATATTTTTGTTTTAAACTCCCAATTTCCATAAAATTAAACATAAAAATGACAAAAGTGACAGTCTTATACCTATATTATTGCTTTAATTTATAAATGAGCAAAATCAACTTTTACAGGGAAATATTTTCGTTATTGCCAAAAAATAAAATAAAAATAAATGCTGCACAAGGGAGTTAATTTTGACCAAAAGATACCAAAAACAAAATTCTTTTACCATTATTTGAAAAGTTTCCCAATAGACACAAATTTAATTCAAAGACCCTTTTTTGTCCATCACTAAAATGTATACTAATTGTTTGAGATTATGTCAAAAATTCAAAACAATTCATGGGACAGAATTTTCGTTATCATTTATTTTAGTGCTTTCTATTCTCTTTTCTGTATAATCTATTAGAAAATTTTAAATTTCAGTGCTCAATTCCTCAAAAATAAGCTCTAAAAAACCTTTTTTCACATTATAAATTGTATAAAAATCTAACTATATTGCTAATTAAATGGAAATTCTTTGACAAGATATTTTCAGTGCAAGTGTTCTGCATTCCTTTAAGACATAACATTGAGAAACTATAAAACACTCACAACAGACAAAATCATCCGAATTAAGCAACTGTTGTCCAAGTATGCCGTCAAAATTAGTTAAGTGAAAACTTAAACCACAGAAAAGATATGTATGAGTGGATGATCATTGGAAGACCTAACTTCACCTTAATTGGATTAGTGCGCCTTTCTACTACGACGACCATCATTTATTTAAATACAGATACCTTAAGACATTTTTTGTAATTTATTTCCAGTTAAAAACACATTTTTCAACTGATGAGTAATGACTATAAAAAAGATTTATATCACAAATATGTAGACTTAGTGTCTTTACTATTTTTATCACATGCAGTTTAGGAAAGAGTGCCTGTTGTTTTCTGTTATCGAATTCGAACCGAATAGTTTTGTTCTTTTATCGATTGATACATAAACTTATCTATGTGTAATAACATTTATTATGATATTACCGATTTAATAACGTGAACCTTTATGTTACGCTAATAATAATGTTAAAATCGGTGTAAGAAGTCAATCATTCTTTTTTTTATTGGTTAGTTGAGTTTTATAGTTACACGCATTTCCATTTTATAAGGTTTAAGATGCCTGTTGTGTAATAGAGCTTCACAAATTACCGATTGTCAAGAGACTTTGTGTCATGATGGTCAAGAGGTAATGCTGATAGATTAGTAGACTATTTCAAAATCAAATACTTAATCATTAACAATGAAAACCAAATAACAAACACCAGGGAATTATTAGTATAAAAACTTTGAGATAAGGAATCGGATGGAGAATTCGTTTTCTCTGGGAGGATAAACAGTTGCAGATTATGCAGTGACATACACTACCTAAATATCAACAAATAATTAATTAGTATATACCACACTAAATAATCCAGATACTGTAATTATTGTACTTTACTATGGAAACCAGTACGAAAATAAATTAAATATTAGGACCAATAACTCCTTAAATATCAAAACTGCACGTTAGTTAAAAACTATCTGGGAATTTTGCACGTAGACAAAATAACTAGGCAAAAAGTCCAAATTTAAAAGGGTTACTCATTTATCATTAAACAGTCTGCTTGTCCTTAATGGTTCTAAGTTCAGTATAACAATACAGTTATGGCCTTTAATGGTTGGTTATGTATATTACCTTCACTAAATGCCATAATTGTATATTTTTCTAATTGAGTTTTTTCAAAACTCTAAGCGGTACAGCTGTTGTACGAAGGTATATTTAACGCGCTAGTTATAGTCAGCAATTTACTCTTTGTCATTTTCATTTCATTTTCCTTATAAATCCGGTAAAAATGATAATAGGAAAACTATTATTACCACTCCATATACTTCCCATAACATAACATAACATAACATATAAAAATTGGCAAAATAAGTATTTAAAAGTGAACGATAATGTTCAAATTATATTTTAAGATAGTGATATAATAACAAACAAATACATTTTTTCTTTTGCAGCAATGCTATTTCGAGAGAGTTCTTAATCCAGATATGCATACAGTTTTAAATGCGGGATGTAGACCAAATCTGGTAGGAATAACAATTATGTTGACGCGTCATAGAGCTGTATCTTCTAATTGTTCAATAGCTCGTATGTTATAAGAAAAGTGCGCTGGTCAGTGAAGCAGACAACGAGACCTGCCATATTTTATCGCATTATATTTTTGTGTAAATATAGTTCTACCTAGTGGATGTTATCGACGTATATACATGTAGATGTATTTTCAAAGCAGCAAACAGATTTATTGGCTCGATAAAAATGGGAAATATACGAGTGGTTTACAAGGTGACAAATGCACATGTTTCAAAACATGTCTTCATAAAAGTAAATAAACACCGGTATTGATATTTAATCTAATCATTTATATGTTTCGTTTGTTCGTTAAATGTATTACGGCACTTTCAATAATTGTTAAGCTTTATAAGTTTGGCAAGTTTATTTTGGTAAAGGCAGCTGAAGTACCGGGTAGGAGCGTAATTCCTATGGCAGAAATCTGGAATTCCATGTCAATTAGAATTAAATGACAAGCATACATGTACTTTCCACGATTGATTGATAGATTGAATATTTACTTAATGTCTAACGAGCAATATGTCAGCTTTATTCATGCAGATCAGGACGAGAACGAGTGAACAAACAAAAAAATCAATTTAGAATAGGAAAGACAAAGGTAAGAAAATTCGAACCGCCACTTGAAAAGTATGGAGCATTGGATAGGGAGGAAAATATCGTTGTAGCATTTTTGCCTTTTCTGTTGTTGGTTTTTCGTTAATTCTTAGTGATTTGTATTTATGTGTCTAGTGATTAATTAAATAGTTAAGTTATTTAAGATTGATAAATCTTTGTATATGTAGTATAGAAATATATCTGTGTTACTTCGAGATAAGAACATGATTTAGAGTATATCTAGTCTAAAATTACTTTGTTTTGCATTTAGTTATACTATCGTTATGAATGTATCGACAATTTTCCATCAATTTATATTTTAATTTCAATGTGAAGTCATATCCTCTCTGCAAGTTATTCAAATTACATCCTTGTCGTTTATCGTTTTATGTTTAGCCTCCAGCGACGTGTCTACAATGCTTTGACAGTTATGACGTATATATGCTATATTTTGTTTTTCATAATCTGAGTAAACTCCTTTATAAGTAATACATAAATTAATTAATTTTTCAAATAGAAATTTCGTTTAATGAAGGTGCAGCATTCAGAACCGTACGTGTGCGATTGTTTTAAAAGAATTAAGATCATAGAATAGTATTATAATGTACCAGCAAGTACGCACCCTTGGTGGCCGAGCGGTTAAGGAAGTTATCTAATATTGATCACGTGCCTGTCAACTGTAGGGTGCCTGGTCTTAGGCTCACTGGGGCAATCTATGCTCGTCTCTGACACGAACTTACAGCGATTTTTATTTTTTCACAATACCAGAAACAAACAAGCATCTTAAATGTATTGTTCACATAAAAGAATGCTGATAAAATAATAATGAATAAAACAGCAAATTCATTTATAGGTATGTGATTCCATAATCAGTTTTGGTAAGAGATCATTATCAAAACGACAGATTACAGTATGTGCTCAGTGCTGCAATACCCCCCCTGATGCACATACTCACATACCTTGTAACGGAAATTTATGCCATCAAAGTATGGGACAAACAGGTATGTAATGGTTTTCATAAGTGCCGCTTGTTGCAGTGTTACATTAACGTATACTGTTAATTAAAATGTTATTTTATTAAAACCATTTGTTATAGAATAAATGTGTATTTAAATAGTAATATATTTGTCTTTTTGCATATTATCGTATTTTTCCCTCTTGTTTTAATATGTTCGGCTCATTTGGGGAGAACACATGTTTTTTCAAATATATATTCTTCTTCATCAAAAACAAACAAAATCTCTCCAGAACGCTGCATTATTTGACAAAGATAAATAACTATGATGCCCATTCCTTGTGAGGAATTATATTAACAACAAAGGGACTCCCAAGTCGTTGGCAAGCAAGGCATTTATGCCTATAAAAACGATTGCATTTGATAAATTAAAAGATGGATCGTTAAAAAATTCATATTCCTTAAACTAAAAAAATACTATGAAACCATTTGATTGCAGTAGTACTTACTGCCCTGTACAGTTTAATCAGTTTTATTCATTTTTCGCAGTACCAGTCACATCAGGGAATGCTTGTGCTGTCTGCGATCGTATCACTGATTACAATAGTTGCGCCGTAAGTGAAACATGTCCAAGTAATGAGGTAAGAAATATTAAAGATATTATAGGTTACATAATTAATTTCTCCAATGTTGTAATGTGTTTTTGTTGTCATGGTATCCATTTCTGGTGTGTTATGCTTTTCACGAGTTGTAGATTACTTTAGTTGAATTTGGCATTTTGTAATTTTGTATCAAACACTTTAACGTCTCTTTTAATTAGCCTTCTACCATTTTTAGTTTAAGAACCGCGAACGAGTCGTGATTAAAATGAGCGCATGTGACGTAATATTTTGAAAGTCCCCGATATTTTTGATTACATCTGGAATTATCACAAGCTCAGTGGTTACACTTCGATGTTGGCATAAAATGTCGTCGATAAAGTCATATTTAATGTATGCATTTTTGGCCTGAAATTACGAAACTGGTTTCTGTGATGAAACTTATTTAAACTGTCCACTATCTCTTTATTCAAACTGATTTACACATGTACCGACTGGTGCCATACTGTGAGGATTCACAGTGCTCGACCCACAGCGCTGCCCAGCACATCCCAAGGTGTCGGTTATGGGATGCCCTCTTGTTGCGGGTTGTCAGGTCATATTAGGAAAGCCTGACGGGGACCACAATAAGTAACGAGTTTTGGGATTTCCACGCTCCTTGTACGAAGACCCTCTTGATGCCCGTAAAAGTAGACTTGTTGCAGCCGCTACAAAGGCTAAATTGTCCGCCCCTTCCCATACTTCATACTTTTCAAGTGGTATGCAAAATGTTTGCCCTTTGGTCAGTCTTTCCTGAATTGATATTGTCTCTTAACTTGTTCTTGTCTTGAATAGGTTTCGCTTTCGCAGGGTAAAACGCAAATATGCAATCATTCAATCTCATTTAAAGAAATAAAAAATGTGATCAAAACAATATAATACTTTGTTCATGAACAATAAAATGACTTGAAGAAGCAGCAAGGTTTTCATTAATTTTGGTGGTACATTGTATAAAACGGTTTAGGGGGTAACTTTATAAACTACTACCTTAACTTCATTTAAGCTGATTTTCATCAATTATACTAGTTAAAATAACAGAAAATTAAACATGTTTAAAACATTATACATGTAAGGTCAATTTTAAATTTCCATCGTTTCATTATACTTTAAAGTATGTTATCTTCTACGCCAAGGCCGGAACAACCTAAAATGGGCATCTCTACTATTTTAATTGTTTAAAAATCTATTATGGCAGGTCTGTGCAATAAAAGCCCTTGTTAGTGGTAGTTCCATTTTATATGAACTTGGCTGTGAGCAGAAAACAGTAAGTGATTTATGTCGGTATTATTGCAAAAAGGGATGATAAGAATTCCAGTATTACCTGAATTTTACTATTCTTGAACAAACTTTATTCGAATTATTGATTCAATCACGCTAATTAAGGTATTTACTCTGGGAAGATCTTAATGTATTATTTATCATTGTTTTACTTTTTTATAAATTAAAAGTTATTTATATCGGTATAAATGGAAAATGAAGACAAGAATACTGGTATTACCCAAATTGTACGATTCTTGAACAACCTCCATTGTATTTTATTCAAAGTCCACTAGTGACCTTGAACTTGACTTGAATATTGCTACGTAAAATAACTAGAAGGCCGTAAAAGATAGATTAAAGTCAAATTTTGAAAAATGTTTTTCATGTAAGGACGCAACTTTGTCCTTTTTGTACCAAACACATTTTACAACTTCCTGAAAATGGTCTCAATGTCAAAGCGTAATGGTGAAACGGAAACGACTTTACCAATTGTTATTTGAACATAGCAGTTACATTTGAGTTTTGTAAATATATATTAAAGTTTGAAAGTATTAGAAATAAAGGTAACATTTTTATTTACAATCTTGCTACAGTGAGCCTAATCACGATGGTAATATAGACGAAATGAAAAACTGGAACGATACCTTTTTGACCATTCGGATGAAAAGATTTGCAGTATTTAGCTGCTTAATATTAAAATCTCAACGATTTTAAGATGATTGCTTTTACATGGAATTCATCATAACATGTTATCATCAAAAGTTTTTTGACAATTTGAAATATTCTAATATTCATAAAATTTACTATGAATGAAATCAACAAACAAATCCCATTTCTTAATATTAGAGAGATTGAGATCAGAAACGTGTACTTGTACTGGTACGCTTAGTTACACGTACACGGGTTTACTTATAGATGTTTGTGTTGAAATTATTTTCTCTTGTACATGTACGTGAATATAAGGCGCAAAAATTAAAATCAAAAGTAAACCTAACAAAAAATTACTGAAGTAGATTGGTCAGTCGTTTCTATCACGCATATTTAATGATTTTTATATTAAACGCAAAATCAGATAGCCATTTTTACTCTTCAACCCTTTCAAAGGGTTAGAAAATACATTTCGTCGGGTTTTACAATGACCTAGCAAATGAAAGTTCAAATAAAAATGATGCGGCATATTCTTAACTTAATCAATATAACACTGAACATTCATAAGAAAGCTGCTTTATTTAAAGAAAACTACACTTGCAAGACCTACTTGTAAACAGCTTTCTAGAAGTTTGTAATTAATTTTGTACGTCTCACATAATCACGTGACACACCAGTCTTGATGACGTAGAAGGAAAAATTACACGTTACACGTACCGGTACAAGTTCCGGATCTCAACCTGTCTTTTCTTGTTGTACAACAACGGAAATCAGATTTCAACAGATCTGTATTGTAAACCGACTGACACTCATACATATCTAGGTTTTTATTCAAGTCATCCTAAGCGTTCATAGTACGAATACAAACAACCAATGCAAGATATTACTATTTTTCTTCTTTGATAGAGTTACTTGAACGAAGTAGCTGTGTTTAACTGGTTCTTTTGATTTTAATCGTTCATTAAATACACTGTTTCTATCATGAGCAGTATTACAAAATCTGCTACGAAAATAACATGTAATTGTACACAGTAGTTAAGTTAACGATAACGATAACGATAAAGACAAACACAACGTTCACATTTATTTTCATTGTCGCTGTTGTAATTTGGCGTCCTTCATACGCTTTCAGAACATGTTAGAAATCTAATAAGCATAAAGCCGCATTGACATTGCAGTAAGAATTCTCGCGTTATTACAGGTTCATCTAAAGCAAGTAATTTTTTATTTCAAGTGGAAAGTTTATGCAATGATGAACATATAATTTGATGTCAATTGTATTTGCTCTACTTTCTGTTTCTAATATATTTTATTAGAATTAAAAGACCAGTATGGCCATTGAAATCGTCCTCTTAGAGTAGGTGCTATTTTGCTTTGAGCCCGCCTTGGTTGACCGGTATCATAATGGATGACATTTTTTGTTGAAAAGAATATAAATGGTGTTGTTGGTTCCTTAATAAATATATTGGCAATTGTTGTAATATTAAGTTTTATAAATTTGTAGATATGCGATCAGATCTTAAAGACTTACAGGATAGTTCATATTAAGCCAGCATTAGGTCGTGCAGAACATGGAGATGTGGAACTTTGCGCCGCTTGTTGTACGGGGCGAAACTGTAACAAGGCGAACTGTTTTGACCTTATCAAAAGTATGTCACACACTTCTTATGAATTCAAAAACTGCAATATTATTCAGAATTTAATCTTCAATAGGAACGACAAAGTGTGTTTACAATTGAATTATGATCTTTACAATAAGAATACTTTTTCAAAAGAAAAACCTTGCCAATATGTCTTGACAGAATTAAGAACGTCTTTAATTTAAAAAACAATTTAATGAACTGAACATATTTTATACGTATAAACGCATTAACATCCTTTACATTAATACAACCTATACCAACGCATAAAATAAACTTGAACCACGAATACTTGATACCTTCTAACTGATAGTATCCCTTTCAGTAGGGTTGAATGTATCATATTTAATGTTTTAGCACATAGTTTAGCAAACAATAAAATATATACATCCTTCAAAATCCTATTTTGAGAGAAAAATAAGTACAAAACAAATATATGTGACGCAGGAAATAGAGACATTAATGGAAGTTTTGAAGAAGGCTTTCATATTTTGAATGCGATTGTTTCTTTTACGTTTTACGTATAATACGTACTTAAAATACACAAATGTATCCTTAAGTAAAACATGTGGAGGAGGTACGACTTGGTTCTCTAAATAACAAAATACTGAAGACCTACGGAACTGTCAAAACAGAAAATCCACAAATCAAAGTCCGAGAAACCGGCTTACTTCGGAACCAACAATCACAAATACAGCAACTACAGCATTGGTCCTGACTTTGTACATGCATTTCAAAAGAAATGGAAGCTTAAACCAGGTTTTATGGCATGCTATACCTTTCGCTTCTATAACTGTAGAATGTGAGTTGGTTGGTTGATTACAATAGATGGGTAACACTAGTCATTATAATAGGTGCACCAAGCAATCATCGTAGCGCAGTCACTGTACACTGAATTCAAAAATTATTCTACCATATTTTCAAACTAGATTTTTTTGACCAGGAAATTGTAAATCTATTAAAACTTATTAAAGGCGCGGGCGAGTTTTTCTTGTAACCTTGGTTTATAAGTTTCTCCAGAAGAAATAGGTGACGTTTGCAAAAATGAGTATACTCGCTGCAAGCTCTGGCACACATGATCAATTGAGAAATATAGACAACGTATAAAGGAGAAGCTAGACTATTGCTGCATAGGTGAGGAAATCTTATAATTTTGAAATTAAAATCGTAAATTCTTGTGCTAAGATGACCGTTGGTGTCATATTCGGGGTGTGAATCTAACATTTTAAATGGAGAAATTTAGAAATACAATTGTTTTAAAGCTATTATAACTTTTTCAGATCAAACCTGCAACTACGCTACATTTTGCGGACCTTAAACTACAATGTGCTAATAAAATTTAGTATGAAGATATTTCGGTTTCTCCTACTTGCTGCGAATAATTTGAAGGCGAGCCATAAGCTGTTCCAATACTGATGGCATCAACAGTTGACCTTGTGTCCTCGTTTTACATGTATCGGCTCGGCTAAGTAAAACTGCTAAGCATAGATCATTTCACTAATTATCATACATTTTGGGAATTCAATATTTGGTATATACGTTGCTGATAAATATAGAGCATAATACACTGATAGGTGGCAAAAATAACTACAGGTATCTAGACATTGGTTCACATTTGCTCCCTACTTCGTTACACAACATCAATTTAGATTTTAATGTACCAAAGAGTGGATATCATTCATAGTTACTTATATCAAGTAATTGCAGTTTTAAAATAAAGCGATTGTGTGCATAACAAACACCAAGAGCCAATTACAAATCTAGATTTATAACCTTACAAATAACAAAAACCAAAAACACAACAATAACTATTGTTGCACTACTAATATTTAGACTACCTATGACCTGATCTGTCTACCTATGTCTGATCGTATTTGAAAGTGGACTACATTTACTTTCTTGTGGTGATGAAATTCATTTGATTACACATTCTTCACCTTGGATATCCTATGATGTGTTATAACAACTAGGTTTTTACAGAAAGCATGGGCTATACACAGCTTGTATCGTCCTTGTACAAAAACGCATTTCTTTTGCGCAGATTTAACTGATCATTCGTTTCTACAATATTTATGTTTAGAAACATTGTATTGGTTTTGCTAGAAACAAAACATTTGATAAAGGTTGTAGATATTTTATTACTTGTTACAATGCTAGCAGGCTACCTTGGAATACCTATCAGAACATATTTTTAGAGAATGTGTCATATGTGGTTAGGTAGTTACCTATGGACTATTGATCGCCGGTGTATTAACACTGATCCCCTCCTAAAAAACTGGACACTATGATATAGCTGAAAAATCACCGAAAATGGTGTTAACCCTGAAAACAATAATGAACAAGACGGAAGCTTTATTCAAATTTATCTCTTACATTGATTACTTCAATTTAAGTAAGTATTATTTTAAAGAAACTGTGTGTGGTTGCCATATTGTAGTTTTTGATGTTTGATAAATACTAAAAAGTAACTCTCACAGTTATCCTCAAAGTATTAATACATATTTTGTTTTTAATTCTTCGCGTTTGATGAGCAGTCTGTTAAAAGATGGTGCTTATGTTTGACATTGTCCTGTGGTAGTTATTTGACGTGAGGAACAAAAAAAAGGAAAAAAATATGAAAGAGTATCATGCAATGAACATTCATATATAGTTTGGATTCAATCAGATTTGTATTTAACTTATCACATTTCCCCATTCATAAATAGTCATTCAGGTCACGTGATAACTGGAGATCGGAACATTTTAAACAATGAAAAATGGCGGTATTGTTTTCAAAGAATCAAAATACCATGAACCTCAATACATCAACTTTAAATTATTAATATTCAATAGAACACTACGGCGGGAAATTGACAAAGCAAGACGACCAGGAGGTTTATACCTTGTCCGAGTGGATAAAAGACTGGTGGTCATTAATTCAAATAAGAATAAGTCGTACAAAAGGGTCTATGAGTACTACCAAAGTATCACTCTATAGTAGTATTGGTGCTACTAAAATCGATATTCATGACAAATATGGTTTTATGTCAGCCGAAAAGACCCTTAACAAAATTAGTTTAATCTGCAAGACAAATTATATAGAGTGCAAATTTATTAGGCAAGGAGTATTTCCTTGTAAATTCTACTTACACATTCACTACGCTCTCAAAATAGGAGATTCATGAAAATCACATGTGTTGGGAAACATTAGTGTTTATATGAATGTCGAATGTTATGATATCTCCTCGTGTATTTTATACCAAACTTCACAAAAATCCAAACAAACAGCGTTTCATAGCAACTGTACAACCGAAAATGTATCGAAAATACTGACCACTTGGGTTCAAAGTGATAAACTTGATAAACATCTTAATGGTGATCTCGTCATAAATGTTATGGTATTAAAGTCTATTCGGCACTTTACACGGTCTTCCCTCATATGCAACTTAAAACCAGACTTACATATTTTATAAAATTATGCTTTTTCAGGAAACCGGAATGAGTCTATATAAATACATGGTAATTAGGCGTTACAGAACCTACTACGTAATCGATGACTCTAAATAAAATAATAAATATACCAAATCTGCAAACTGTTAGATGTTCTTATTGACTACATGTTTGTCATGTTTGGATGGAATGTTTTTCAACAGACTTTTGTTATTACAATTGATAGTTATTTTACCCCTTCTTTTTCCGAACTAAGGTCGGTTTCTTACTAAGAACCATTCCTTCAAATAGAGGTAACCTACAGGCTATACTCTACGACAACGCAATGACTTCAATTTTCCAATTGTCAGGTTTACCTTCCATCGATAGAAACATTATAGATCAAACAATTATTGGACAAGTTATAATCTAGTCTACAAATGACATAAGATACTTGATGAAAACTTTACCTTGTTATTTGCTTGCTTTCTTTTTGAAAAAATTTTGCTTGTAAAAAAATTGGGAAAATAATTAACATATTTTTCCTCCGCTTATACCTAAAATATAATACCAATAACGATGGTTAAAGTCAAAGTTGTTTCCTATTAACAATAGAACTTTAGAGACTCTTGTTTTCTCTTTTTTGACCATACTTAGAGGGTTCCCAGTATTCGACTCACAGAGCTGCACAGCGTATACACGGAAGGTTGATATAGGAGGCTCTCTCGTTGGGGATTGTCAGGTCATAATACGGAAAGCCAGTGGTTGCCGTGTTTGAAGAGTGCCACACTTTTTCCCTGGCAGACAGATTGGGTTTCCGTTGATCTATCTCGGTTCCCCTTTGATTTTATTGTATACCCATGTATTCGACTTGTTTCTGCTGATAAAGCTGATATACTGCCAGATGGATGTAAAACAAACAAATAATCAATCTTACACTAAACATTATTGGTAGTCATGCAATTAAATATAACCTTTGGCTACATGTAGAGTGTATGTAATCCGACTGTTACATATTATTTTATTTAGCACTACTGTTGCATGTTAGTCATACGTAGGGCATGACTTCTGTTGCATGCACATTGTTGTAGAGCTTTATTTATATGTAGATGGAAATACGTGTTGCTTATATTCTAATGGGCATAACAGCAAATGAAATGTAAATATATACCGGTAAACGAATTGTTAAATTTAAAATATGTTTGAAAACCTTTACATATAATGAATGCTATATATGTAGTTGAATGCCTAGTTTGAATGTAGCCATGTATAATGATAGTTTGTATAATGGGTATTTATTTTGCGTGTTTTTCTTGTTACATCAAGGGACTAACTTATTCTTAATGTTCCCCTTGGCATGCTGAATTAGGAAACAGATATTCAATGAAATCGTGATACAAATTCTCCCTACCAATGACCAAACACATGATATATTTCTATCGCAGAATGTTTCAAAATCTATTTTACAACTTTATTATTATGATTTCAATTGAAACAGGCTCTAAGAGTAAAACAGCTCGTCCACGGCTGGTGGCGGATAGATAATGCCTTATCGCTATGGAGGATGTCAAGTTTGGCTGGATTGTTGTTCAGGAACTATTAAATCGGTCCAAACAAATTAAAATAATTCATGTAAAACTAACAATATTATTACATGTTAACTATCTGGCATTCAATTAAGGATGATATTAGTTACATAGTCATTTTCTTTTCATGGCTATTCAACAAATTTTCACCGACGATGAACTTTTTGGTGGATTATATGAAATATATGTTATATGTCTTTTATTTTTGGTTAACGTTTTTCCCGTACCCGGTCATATGAAGGCTCTAACCCTTGCCCAGTGTTGAAATCAAAACGCTTCGCCATTTATTTACAAAGAAAAATAACTCTATTAGTGACTGGGTATATTACTTTGACAATGACCGCGTATGGCAAATACCGGCTACCACGTGATCGTAATAACCTATTACTGTACGAGGGACAGTGTATTGCCAAAACTTGACGGGTGTAGGTAATACACGTTTGTCACATGGTAAAATAATTGAAAGATTGACATATTGAAGGTATCATTTACAGACGTGGGTTACTAATTTTGTCTAGCATGCCCATTTAATATTACATTTTAAGACGACATAATTTTCTTCAGACAAAATCTACTATGACCTTTATGTTTGCAGAAAGACATCGCTGTGTATTTAATCTAAGCACTTAAAATTGTTAAACCTTTAAAAGTTTCATCTATTTTTCAAGTAAAAAGCATAGATTGATTGATTAGATTATTGTTCTACGTCTAATAAACTATAATGCTGCTATATTTAGGACAACAACAAGTTAACAAACAATAAATCAAAAACATGCTCCAATTATTATAATTTTGTTTCAAGGTTGTTATGGAATTTGATTGGAAAATATCATATCATATTGCGTTTACAATATATTTAAACTATTTCTTAATATTTGAATATCAACACTCGAACGTGCTTTTACTGTAGTAAATATATTAATTTAATGCTATGAAAACAACAAATTATCAATATGGAAAATAGTCAGGCATCTTCTGCTAAAGTAGATATCGCATTTGTTTAAGACACTAAACATAAAAATGGTCCTCACTATTGGACAAATTCTCATTGACCTACATTGTGATCACTGAATTTATAAGATTTTCCATATTTAGACGACTTATTTCATTATCAGTAATGAATACACGTTCTTCTGTTATAAGTGAATATATACCATGCGATTTACAGTTAGGTGCAGTCCTAACAATTCATAAAGTTAACTTAAACTAGTCCAAATCTCTGGTCAAAATCTCTGCTTTTGAGAGAAAAATCTGCTTTTGGACAAAAAAAACCCAGTGATTATGACGCTTTGACTGGACAGTCCAAATCTCTGCTTTAATTTTTGTCAAATTCTCTGCTTTTTTCAAGTGGACAAAAAACGGTCCAAATCTCTGCTTTTGTCATATTGACACAAACGCTCAAAATCCCTACTTTCAAATGTCACATGACAAAAAATGTCCAGTGGCGAAAATTGTCCAAATCTCTCCTTTTCAATTGTCACGTGCCAAAATGTCCAGTGGACAAAAATTATCAAAATCTGTGCTTTTCAATTGTTACGTGACAAAAATGTCTAGTAGGCAAAATCTCTGTTGTTCAATTTTCATGTCACAAAATGTCCTTTTGTACAAAAAATATATGCCATATTTAATGATTTCGTTACAAATCGTTCACCAAAAAGTTAATTAACGAAATTTACGGCAGTCTATTTTATAGAATGCGATTTCTATTCCGTCCGCGTTTCGGTAATTGTATATCAAGCCGTTGTGGTTAAAAATTTAGGCTGTAACTCTCACTACATTACTATTATTATTATGATATTATTATTATGATTGAGCAATAACATTTTTTTCGAGTAGTTGAATAAAAAAATATAAAAGTATAAATCCCGACCTGTGGTATTTTTATTTAATTAAATACTGTTATAACTAAAATTTATGTCGGTATCACTATTAATACTTAAATTCAACTTTTTATATCAAACTAAATAATATTATTTATTTTTCAAATTTTTCTGCCTACACCCCAGGATATGCTTTTAAACTTCAAATCCACAATTTAAAACCAATCACCAATAAAATCCGAAATTAAAAAACTCTTATTCATGTCAAATTACTTTTGAGAACATAGAAATATAAATTACAACCATATTAAATACATAATATCACTCCAGAAGCCTTTTGCAATACAATAAAAAAACATTTTTCACATATGAAATTAATCACAACACATTAGCAATGCAACTAAAACCTATATTTAACATATAAAATCAATCATGAGACTATAACAATTCAATTAAAAACCATATTACGCATATAAAGTTACTCTGCAGACGTTAGCCATGCAATTAAAAACCATATTTTGCATATAAATTCAATCCTAAAACCTTGGCATTACCATTAAAATACATATATAACATATAAAATCAATCCTGACACCTTAGTAATGAGATTAAAAACCATATTTTTCATATACATGTAAAATCTATCCTGAAACGTTTGCAATACAATTCAAATCTATATTTAACATATTACTAACGCAATGTACTCAAAAACCATATTTAACATACAAAATCACTAATGAGATTGTAGCAATGAAATTAAAAACTATATTTTACATTTAAAGTCACTCTGGAAACCACAGCCATGCAATTACAAACCTTATTTTACATATATATTTGATGACCTCCTACAATTTAATTTGCTCCATCATTACATTACTAACTAATAAAATTGCAACAATAGGGCAAACATCAACAAACAAAACACAAAACAACAAACAATCAAAAGCCAGCAAACTGAAAATAATGAACGTTAACTTAGTCGCTACGGAGGAGCAACCAGTTCCCGCCCGTTGCAACTGAACCGTAGGAGTAAATCCAGGATAATTCATGTCCGCTAAAGTAATATAGTACGAACTATTTTGTACTACAACTCTTCCGTAAAATTGTTAATTGACGATATTAGACTATTAGCAACACCACCTTTATTTTTTAGATTCAGCTATAATAGAAAATGTTGATCAAGAAAATCATCTAATTCCCAACATACTCTGCAGAAACGTATACGTTTAAAAACGTAAACACCATATGTTGGAACTAATAGAATATTGTAATAATTTCCTTTATTAAAAGGGAAGGTGAATTCATCACGTTTGTCGCAGAGTTAAGTAGAAAGTCCTTGAGTATTGATTTTGAGCAAACACATTCTGGGACCATACTGGGAAGGTTTCATTCTCAAGCAACAGAGTTGCTTTGTGTTTTAGCAGGTGATGGATAGTAAAGCATAAAAGCCGTTTCTTTGAATGGGGGGATTTGTCAGGATTTAATATAGTATTTTGTATGTAGAAGCATTTTTTTGTACACATTATCGTGAGCTTTAGGAAATATTTTCAGTATTTCAAATATAACAATTTCATAAGTTTAGTGGTTGATAGCGTTCTATTTATAAAAAAATGATAATTAAACATTTAAAAGGTCACTGTGAACAGCATTTCTTAATTTTTTGTGTGAAGCACTTACAAAACCTCCAGGGAGAGCGATCGTTTTTTTGTTTATTTGTATTGTTGTTAGGCAGCTTTTTATAATTAATAATTTGGATAGTATGCTATTCACGCCCTTTTCTATTTCTGAAAAATTTTACAATCTATAATGATAAATGCTTCCATAATATTTCGAATATGAGGAGTCTGCAAACACATGCAATTTGTCATGTATCAGCCATATGCACAAAACAAAGAGTAAACACACTGCTTTGCATGTCTTATTGTTCTGACAATAGTGCGGCTTGCATTCTAAAAAAACTAGCAACTCTTTAAGTGAAGAAAGTGTATTGTATATTCCAAATTTTGTAAATATAGTTTACATACAAAGAAACAAAGACGAATGAAGAAAGGAGTAATTTATAAAGTTAAGTCTTTGTAAAGAATATAGTTTCAATTCACTCTGTTATATAATTAGGAAGCTCCTTATTTTATGTCTGAATCAGAATAAATCAGCAGCTTGTAATCATGCTCATCATTTTGTTTGTACATAAAATGTCAGCAATAATACCATGGTTTGAAATATGTATTTGTAGAGATTTTATCATCAATATGAAGATAAACGATCAATGTATATATAACTCGGAATATGTCGCCTCGGTGGCCAAGTGGTTAGTGTAGTTCGTCTACTATTGATCACGTGGTCTGTCAACACTGAGATTGCCGTTGCGATTCTCACAGCAGGCAGGGTGTATTCGACTCCCATCTTAATTGACAAGTCCGGGTTCTATCCGGGTACTCCGGCTTCCTCCCACAATAAAAATTGGACGCCACGATATAGCTTAAAAATTACTGAAAGTGGCGTTAATCCACCATTTAAACAAACAAACAATATAACTCGGAATAATAACAATGTGCACTCTAAATGTAAAAGGGATCACCAACAGAAAAAAAGTAATTGAATTTATTAAAAGGAATACATGTTCAATAGCTTTATAACAAAAAACTCATTTATATCATAATTTACAAAAAGAAATTAAAATAACTCTGAATTCGATATATTCTGCAGTCGCGGAAGAACAACACCAAGTAGGGGCGTGGCTATTCTGTTAAATTAAAAAAATAATTTTGAAATTTTAGATACATTTGCAGACACAGAAGGTAGACTTCTACTTTAAAATATAAAAGTTAACGATTTACTTTGTTCACTATTATGTTTGTATGCATCAAACGATAAAACATCGCGTAATTCATTAAAAAAACCAAACACATTTGTTAAAGAAAACGGAACCGGAATTCCTGTTTTATGGGGAGACTTAAAAGAATCGATAAAACCTATCGATAGGAAAAGATTATCACATAAACCGTTTATAGAACATGTAGGTAGTTTAAAAAATTTAATTAAATCAAACAAACTATACATGTACGGTATTTGATATTTGGAGGGGTACAGCAGTTCACGTGGGGAAGAAAAGCCAGTCAAATTGGTTATATCTTAATTAGCAAAAATTTTCAATCATTTATTCACTAATACAAAATTAAACCAGCCATTATTCAAACCACTGATCATCAGAGGCATTTCTAACCTTTCGACCTGTAGTATCGGAAAGGGATAGTGGGTTTTGGAAAGTCAACAACTTTTTATTATGAAATGAAGAAAAGTATCAACATTTAATAAACAAATTATCAGATAAGTACATATGTTTAAAGAATAAAGATTTGTAATTTAGGTACTAAGTAGTTATTGGATATGATAACAGAGAAATCAGGGAAAAAAGAAAAGAATATTGTAAAAAATAAATCTAGAGAAAATAGCGAATTTAAGCTTAAACTAGAACAACATCTAGAAAATTCACTTTCGGAGGGAAATGCAATTGTTAACAAAGAAATTAAACAAATTAAAAACAAAATTACAGCCTATATATAATGTTACAGCAAAAGGTGCACACATTAGATTTAGAGAAAAATGGATGTAGTTAGGGGAAAAAACAATTCTTTTTTAAGGCTTAGAAAAACAAAAACAGATAAAAAAAACCAATTACTAAATTAAGAAACGATAATGATAAAATATTTACTGAACAGTCAAAAATATTAGAAATGACTCAAAATTACTATAAATCCAGAACCCGGATAAAAATTTCATAGAAACCTGTATATCAGAAGCTACTTTAGAGCATGACATTAACAGAGAGGACCTGAAAAGGTGTAATGGTAAACTAACAATAAATGTATGCGATTTAGCAAAAAAAATGATGAACTTAAACAAATCTCCTGGATTAGACGGATTAACGGTAGAATTTTACAAAACATTTTGAGATAAAATTAAAACTTTCTTATATGAAGTTTAAAATAAAGGTTACAACAAAAAGCTACTTTCATTTTCACGGCGCATTAGTGTTCTGTCCATAAGTTTTAAAAGGGATTACCCTCTTTCGTTAGATAATTATTGCCCAATTTCACTTTTAAAGGTAGATTTACAAATTTTATCATATGTTCTATCGCAACGTTTAAAAAACTTCTTACAGATATTATAAATGAAGACCAAACTGGTTACATTAAAAACAGATTCATATGTTTTATTCTGAGACAAATTCAGGATGTTATGCAGAATAATATAATATCTAATACCTTATAATATATAATACCATAATGTTTGTAGATTTCACTAAAACATTTGATTCAATAGAATGGGATTTAATGTTAAGTACACTTGAACATTTAGGATTCAACGAATAATTTATTAGATGATTACAGACATATATATTTTTTAATTTTAGAGGCATTCGTCAAGGATGTCCTTGATCCGCTATATTATTTATTTTATCAGTCGAAATTATGGCGTTAAGACTAAAAGCAAGAAGCATATCAAAGGGATACAAATTAATTTAGAAAAAAACTAATAGTATTAAAATTTCACAATTAGCAGACTACATCATACTTCTGTTCAATACTAGAAATATCAGCCGCGTTAAACGAAATTGAAATATTTGGTTCTTTATCTGGTCTAAAGCATAATAGAAGCAAAACAGTGGGAATTTGGATATGGAAGCTTAAACATTGCAAGGAGAATGTAGCAGGGATACATTGGAAAGAAAGTGCTATAAAAACTTTTGATATGCACTTTGTGCATAATAAGCTCGAATGCGGTAAACATAACTGGGAAAGAAAAATACAGCAAATAAAAATTATGCTTCATTATTGGAAAAAAAAGAAATATGTCAATGATTGGGAAAATATTGATAATAAAGTCATTAATTTTACCAAAACGTACATTTCTAGCACGTTCCAGTTCTGTCCCACATAGAGATAAGAAATTGAATCGTGTTTTTTTAAATTTATTTCGAAAGGAAATCAAAATAAAGTTAAAAAAGCACTATTACTAACAAGTACGAAAAGGGGGGGGGGGTAAATATGATAGACTTTGATAGTTATTTTTTATCACTTAAAGCTTTATTGGTAAAAGAATTATAAACGGAAAGTTCGCAAATTGGAAAGTTATCCCTGCAAACTATTTCCGGAAATTCGGGAAAGATTGGCTAGTTTTTAGCATGAACATAAATACAATTAAAAACCTTCCAAATAATGACAAAATTCCGGATTTTTACAGAGATGTTATTGCGTGTTGGATCAAAACCGGTGGAGGCCAAGAAGGAACACCAAAATCTTTTAAAGGTATATGGAAATAAATCATTTGGGGAAAAAAAAAATTTACAAATTGCATAACAAAAACTATTATTAATCATTAATGGATAAACTATGGCCCCATATTCATAAATGATTTTGCAGATAAAGAAGGCAAGGTGCCGAGTACTTTCATTTTTCAAAAATTAAATACAAAGACAAATTGGATTTCTGAATTCTTTACTTTAAAAAAGCAATTCCAAAACAATGGAGATCGTTGTTAAATTACAACATATTATACTACTGTCAACTTTTAAAGAAATAAAATGATATGGAATTCTAAATGTGACGACCCAAATCACCTGAATAACAAATCTTTATATTTATCATTACTCGATTATAAAAATACTGAACCCGTCGGTGTCAAAATATGGGTAAAACATTTACAGTTTGAAGAAAAACCAAATGTGTCATACGTTTATAAATTTTTTTTCTATTTTTTACAGGAAAATAAATTTAAAGTTTTTCGATGGAAATTACAACAGATAATTCTTCTTCAAGTTTATGTAACTATTGTCAAATGGAAAAATATTATGAACATTTTTTATAACATGTAAATATTTATCACCATTTTGGAACCACGATTAACAATTTTTTGCAGCAAAACAAATTTGAAATAAACATAACTCTGAATTGATTAGTGTTTGGATATAAATTGTTTGATGATACATATTATGACTTCAACTGTGTAATATCAATCTTAGCTTTTTATATAATACAAAGCTTATTATATGTCAAAACAAAGATAATAGACGTGTATGATTTATTCGTCTGTGAGTTGCAATCATGTTTAAATAATTACATGAAAAAATATACTAGCAACTTGTTTAACAATATTAGAAAGCATATTAAATGTTAGAGATATCATGTGATCTGTAAAACTTTATTTAATATGTAAAGTATGTAAACATTGAATATTTATTATTTCTCTTGATAATCATATAATTTTCACAGAGCGCATCAGTGGCACTTGGACGCTAATGCTAAATGGTAACAACTGTATAGGAAATAAATGATAAGTTGTTTTTAAAACACACACACACACACACACATTTGAATAACTTTCTGGTAATAACGAAATAAATTACTTTTACGTACAAACTTGAAATAAAATTATTACAAGGTAGGAGATAGTAACTCGTACCAACAAAATAATTATTTCGTAAAGACCGGATAGCAATTTGAAAGTAAATATGTTGTAAGTTAATACGTAAACAAAATAAATCATTAGAACTATATTCTTTTTTCAATTTAATTATAATTCAAGATAAAGTTAAGGTTTAAAACTTTACAAAATATGTTGCAAATAATAACGTTTATCCGTTTAAAAAGGCAAAACGCCGACTCAATGATCATAGAAATAATAAAAGTAGGTTTTACTAAATAAATAATAATTTTTCTTTTACTGGACTTTCAGATTTCGGTAATTTACATTCAAATTATCAAAATTAACTGTACAACGGTCGATGGCCTCTAATGTCTGTAATTTGGTGTGACCATCAACAATGAATATACTCTCCCGCAACATAGAAACTTAATTAATTGATTTCTGCTTCTGTTTTAAGTCCTCGGAAAGAAGTAATCTAATTGGACATAGTTTAATATTGGTTCAATACACATACTTCCAAATTTGATTTTCTTTTACGCTTTACATTTTAAAAATGACAAATTATTTCAAGCTACATGTATGTCTAGAAAATGACACTTAAACAACTTGCAAACTACAAACGAACTATCTGTGTTTGTGCTTGATTTGCAATTATCGTCTAAAATTAAACGCATTTAACCTGCGGTTCCATTCCAATCACAAACTACTTCTTATTCATAAATCAATTTGACAAAATTGACGTATTTCTTTTGAACAATAATAAATGTTGTACATTTTATTAAGTTGAAAAATTTAAAATATGAAATTATAACATTATCACAATAATTACAACTTTTCAGTTGTTTGTAACGAACGGGTAACATTTAATGCAGGTCAGCATTAGACAAATCCAGCATGCCGAATGACGTCTGCTATATACTAACTTAAATACAGTATCGTTCAAGATCCCATGTCAATTATATACAAATACTCTTGCTTTGTGCGCATAAATGAACATTCTTTCTTTACCTCGCTGTAGCAAACATAAAATAACTGCAATATTAACTGTCAGGTAGGATATTCGAATTTGATCAATTACGATTATACAAAATACAATTACTTATTAAAAACTGGCAAAACATTGCTGAAATCGACTCAAGACAGAAGCGTACATTGGAATCCGTATGTATGACACTATGTGTTTTGGTTAACAATTTGAGTTGTTTTCATTATAAGAGGTACGTACACGCATCCGTCTCCAAGTCTTAACTATTAATTAAATTTTGGTATACTTGTGTTTTCCCATTTTCAAATTCATTCATTTAAAAACAAATTTAATAAAAAAAAATGGTTTGTTTTGCAGGACTGGCGTTCGTCCTAATTACATCTTGTCAAACACCAGTAAATGTTTTTTGCCAATAAACATAAAATGTTATAACGACAAGATATTAAACAATACAACACACTTAATAATACGAATCAATTAAACATTGCTCTATTGCTACAATTATAAGATTTTGTTTTTGTGAACCAATGACGAATGATAATCCTTTAATTTTTCTAAGGGAAAGACCTAACTGTATTTCTTATGATTATGATTATTATTATTAAGGGTCTTACAGTATTTCTTCTTTTTATTATTTTGTCTTATTATTTTACGAAAGCTTTTTACACGAAGTTTCGACAGCTCATTTTTTGTGGTGTATCTTTGATATCTTGTACAATTGACCGGTCATTAAAAATGAGATTACTGCCATAGAAGTGTTTCGCAAAATTTGTCATTACGGTATTATCTCCATTTACACCGTAAAATATGTCTCTTTCCAACCTTTTCTGAAGTCTTCATTTCAGTTGTGTGCAACTTTGTCACATGTCGCGAATAGAATTTCACGACATCATACATGAGTTTTCTCCCTTTTATGTTGGTTATTAGAGTAATGCCGACAAATCTGTAAAGAACTAGATTGGATACAGACCTGGAAAGATGGAAAAGAGTACAAAATGTTGATCGTTTAAAGGAGAAACTTTTCAGTCTATTGGAGTTTTCTTCCTTAATATATGGGTTATAAGAGACATGTCAACAAATCTCAGAACAGATACGGATCTGGAGTCTTTACCATTGACATTTATGACCTTTGACCTTGAAAATTTGTAACACTTTGGGCTTCCAACCCGGAAGTCGTTAACATCTTTAAAGTTTATCTTTAAAGTGCATTGCGTTAAAAGTTTGTACTCTGGCTTGATAGTATTTTGAACAAGTTACATGTATCTAATTAGAGCTTTATTGAAAAGTTTTAATTCCAAAACTATCTGTAATATAAATAATGTCAACTAGTGATCGTGGTAGGTCCGTAAGGTACAATCAGTGCTGTTACTATATTTGGGGACGGTGTTTGCACGACGATTCAATTGATTGACAAACAATGTAACTTGGGTCAACTATGGTAGTGTTAGTGACATGTTTTTGTCACATTTCTTATTGTTTTATTTTTCAAAATAGTTAATTGCTTTTGTGTATCCGAGACTGCAGGTACAGAGCCAGACATTGTGTCTCTGCGACTGTAACCTCGTATGACCTGGCTGCAAGTGATGGAAATTGCGTCGTATTTTATCTGGGTCTATATAAGCAGCGCAATTTCCAACCCTCTTCAGCCTGCTCTTAAACACTGTTCCGAAAACTGTTGAAATTGTACTTTGGGTTTTGCAACCGTTTATTGTTAAATTAACTTTTTTGTTCTGTATTGACGCTTTGCTGATAATACATTTCGTTAAAACAACTGAGTTAGTCAATTACGGCCAGTGTTGGTATACCAGTATAACTGTTACGTGTTCCTACATCCAAAGAAACACTCAACGCGAAGTCATTGGAAGGCCAGCCCTGTCCTGTATAGAAGGACTACACGTGATTAGTTTTGGTGCCGTGACCAGGATAGACCTTAGGCCAGCATAGACTAAAGAGATTGAGAGGTTTCAGACAGTCAAACCAAAAAAAGGTAGGAGTTTCGTTTTTCTTAAGTACCTCTCTATATGGCTAACTTCGACGAAAACATGTTGCTTTTTCAACAGCAAATTGCTGAACGACAGGCTCAGATTTTATGTCGAAATTTTGAAACTATTTCTTCACAGTTAACAGGGCTCACATCTGCTGTATATACTCAAAGTGTCTCTCAAATAGTAAATACTTTTGAAGGGGATCTAAAACAGTTTAAGGAATGTGAGAAAAGCATAGAAAAATATGCAAAATTAACTAATTTAAGATTCTCGGGACCTGTAGCAGACTTTGTGAGAAGGTATTTAACAGAACATGAAAAAAGGGAAAATCTCAGTTGGAATATACTAAAAAGAAACCACGCAACTAGATTCGCGGATATAACTGACCCACATCAGGCATTTGCTGTTTTAAGAAAAACTAAACAGAGATCAAATGAAAGTGTTCAATTGTACACTGAACGATTATTATGTGTTGCCGAAGATGCTTACCTTCAACCAGGCGATAGGCCAGTTGTAGAACAAGAAATGATAAACTTATTTTTAGACGGGTTATTTCATTACTATTTAAAAATAAAAACTTAAAGAGAAGACCCACAAACTTTTGGCGAGGCCGTCCAAATTGCCGCTCATGAACAAAACATTAGGAAACGTTTTTCTCTGCGACAAGAAATTGAGCCCAAAAAGTATAATAAAAATCATAACCTGAAAACTCCTCCTAGCGATGAATCTCCTATGGAGTGCGATCATTTCAGACCAAAACGTTGCTATAAATGTAAAAGAATAGGTCATTGGGGGAAAAGATTGTAAAGTTAAACCTATACATAAAATTGAAGTACTCAGACAACCACGTTTTGGGCGTACAAAACATGATACACATAAAACTCCTCTCAAAACCGAAAAAAGCAGAACGTATGTGTTGGGGGTGTGGTGAAAAAGGTCACTGGAAAAATGAATGTCCCAATCGTGAATCAGTGATGTCTGATGTCTGACAGGGAAACTAAGGAACTCTCTTCGAAATGAAGCCGTCGGAGAGAGAAATAATGAAAAAAATAATTTTAAAAAGTTTAAAATTTCTTTGGCAGGTAAACCAAATTCTTGTATTTTACAAATTGGCAAACAACGATTTCGGGCATTGGTTGATACAGGAGCAGAAATATCTTTAATTCACAGAAAAATATTTGACAATTTGAAAGATAAACAAAGTGACACGTTTGCGTCCTTTAATTCAGGGTGTTTCAGGAAAAACACTATCAGTACTGGATGGCATAAACAGAAATTTAATTCCAGGATTTGATTGGTTGAAACAAAATGGAATTCGGTTATATTTTGATCTTGGTTACTTACGAATTAATAAAACATATATTAGGCTAGAGGAGGATATTCATATTTCTTCAATTCTAAGATAGATTAACTAAGAAAACATAATTGAAACCCCAAACTACTACAATTTGTAGCGTAAAATTAAACAAAGGCTTCAACCTTGATGAGTTAGATGCATTAGAAATATCTGACCTTGAAAATAGTTATTTAAGTGCAGAACCAGGCGTAATTTTATCTAGGTCAGTTACAAAGGTAAGAAATCCTAGACGAATACCAGTCATGGTAATAAATCATACCAACAGATGTTTTAGATTGAAAAGAGGCACAGTTATCGGAAAAGGTAAGAAATTGAAATGTCATGATGGTAAAAGTGTAAATGAAATTACAATAGAAGATAAACAAGAGTTTTTATCAGATCCTAGTGTGACTGAAGAATATAAAGCAGACATAGATAGGTTATGAAGTACAAATCAAGATGTGTTTTCTATGAAAGATTCTTAATTGGGTCATACTGATACTGTTAAACTTACAATAGACACGGGTGATCATCCCCCAATCAAAAGAAGACCATACAGAATTCCGTTAAATAAACGTAAAATTGTAGATGCAATAGATGAAATGTTATCAGCAAAGATTATTGAAAGATCGCGTAGTCCGTACAGTTTTGGTGTTGTGGCAGCTGACAAAAAGGACGAAAACAAAGAGAATTTGTGTAGACTTTCGCCCATTGAACAAAATCCTAAAACCATTTTTTCCCGCTCCCGCTGATTGATGATATTTTATCTTTGTTAGGGAATTCAAAATTTTTTGGAAAGATCTATTTAAAGTCCGGTTATTGGCAGGTATTGATTGATGAGAAAGATAAGGAAAAGACAGCGTTCGCCTGTCACAAGGGTTTGTTCCACTTTAACGTTATGCCATTCGGAATAAGTACCGCACCAAGTATTTTTCAGGAACTGGCAAATATTGTTTTAGAAGGGTGTAACTTTGCAACAGCTTATCTTGATGATATTATAATTTTTTCGAAAACTTATTAGGAACATTTAATTCATATTCAAGAGGTTTTTGACAGACTTAGGCAACATGGCCTAAAAGCGAAATTAAAGAAATGTAGTTTCTTTCAATGTGAGACTGAATATCTTGGATTTGTTATTAATCAAGACGGAATTAAACCAGATCCTAGGAAAGTGGAAGCATTTAAGACATTACCAAGTCCCAAAAATGTCAGGGAGGTTAGAAGTTTTATGGGAATGTGTAGTTATAACAGGCGATTTATCCCTAACTTTTCAAAAATAGCGGAACCACTAATTTTGTTGACAAGGAAGCATGCACGGTTCAAATGGAATGATGCTTGTCAAAGTGTTTTTGATTTTCTTAAGAATAGCTTAACAGTAGTTCCATTGTTGTCCTATCCTGACCCAAACAAGCCGTACGTCCTTTATACTGACGCCAGTGACACATGCATAGGAGCTTGTTTAACTCAGACAGTCGAAACAGAAGAAAAACCAATTTATTTTCTATCTCAAAAGTTGAGTAAATCGCAGGTCAAATGGTCAACGATTGAAAAAGAGGCATTTGCAATACATTATGCATTACAAAAGTTAGATCACTACTTGCATAATGCAGAGTTTGTTATTCAAACTGATCATAAGCCTCTGAAATATACTTTAGACGCTCCGATGCAGAACAAGAAAATCCAGTTATGGGCCCTCGGAATTGCTGGTTATAACTGCAAAATCGAGTACATTGCAGGGACAGCAAACTCCTGTGCAGACTTATTGTCTAGAATTCCGAATGTGGAAATTAATAAGGAGTTGGACGAAGGGACCTCTGACGAAAAACGTAGACATAGATGAAAGAACCTTTGAAATAAGTACGTTGAATTCAAATCTATTTAATCCCAGAAAATTTGCAAGCTGCGATATGGACACTTACGATGACCTTTGTAAACCAGAGTTAAATTTACATGAAGAAATAAATCTAAGTAAAGAACAAGAAGGAGATAAGGCTATACATGAACTTAAGCTAAGATTAAAAGGGGGAACTGCTACAAAAACCGAGAATCAAAAAATTTATTATTCTTGATTACATTGTTTATTTCTTGTCAAATGCAGACGCTGATTCCATGTTAAGACTGTATGTACATTAAACGCTTAAACCTGCTGTGATTAAACAATATCATGATCACTTAGGTCACATGGCGCTTGACAAGACATATGACACTATGAGGATGAAGTACTATTTTCCCAACATGTATAAATAGCTAAATGAATACATAGCAAAATGCATTACATGTCAAACCAGAAGTGCACGAAAATTGAAACCACCACTGCAAGAGACTGATATACCTCCATACCCTTTTGCTATAATAGGTCTTGACCTATCTGGCCCTTACCCTGTAAAATTGTCGGGTAATAAATATATTGTCTCTTTCGTTGACTTGTACTCAGGTTGACCGGAAGCATTCGCTATACCTGATAAATCGGCAGAAAACATCGTTCAATTACTTATTGATGAAATTTCTCCAGTACATGTACATAGTTCGCCGTTACAAATTTTAACTGACAACGGAAGCGAACAAGTTAATAAGGCAGTAAAAGAAACTCTTGAGGCACTTGACAACGGCTCTGTAAATGAACTTTGACTGAGGGAGAGGAAAATAGTTCTTATTTTGATATTTGACTGCGACAAACTGTAGCATAGACAGTGGATTTATTATTCAATGGAATTTTAATATTGGAGCTGTATTTAAAAAGCAGTTTCATATAGAATTTATAAATAAATTTATTCAGATAATTTATTAAATGTATTCAGTATTTTTTTATCTGATTGTTCAAAGCCTATTTCTGGACTATTTTATGGGTGTAAGGGAGTTTCCATGAGTACCCTTCGGATTTTCTAAATTTGCAAAAAATTTTATCTGACATGGCACCCCGAAAATTTAATGTGATATGCGTGAAATTATTCCGGTCGTTTTGAGGGGTCTCTCATTACTCAACGAAACTTGGTGCCTAAGTGAGAGCAAAAAATGTCAATAGTTTCCCCTATACAAACATAATTAAGAGGCCGTTGTCACTTAACATTCACCATGTTACTACTTCATATTACAGCCCCGAGGGAAATGGAAAGGTTGAAAGGTTTCACAAGACAATGCATGATATTATTTCTAAAAAAATAAATCAAGACGCATCGTCTTGGGATATTTTCCTCAATCAAACATTAGCAGCGTGCAGGTTTCATATTAATGAATCCACAGGGTTTTCGCCATTTTATCTCTTGTACAACCGGGATCCAGTCCTTCCCTTAGACAATATTTTGAAACCAAGGAGGAAATATACAGGTGAGGAATTTTAAAAGATTGCATTACAAGAACAGCATAGATCTTTTGCTTTGGTTCGTAAGCATTTGAAACAAGCACAGAAAAGGCAAAATAAATATGCAAATAAGGATAGTCAAGAAGTTGATTTGAAGGTAGGTGAAGCCGTTTACCTTAAAAACCATCGCGGAACAGGTAAATTAGATAGTAAGTGGACACCATATTACAGGATAGTAGAACAAAGGTCACCAGTGAGTTATATTATTAAAAATCAATTAACAGGAAAAAATCCTGAATGGGAAATTAGCTCGCCCTTTAAGAAAAACTACTTATGTTGTTTCTAAAGAATCATCTGAAGAACAGGATTCATTAGACGAGTCCTCAGATAACAATATTCCACTGTCTCCAATCACTAAGCATTATAAAAAAGAAAGAGACGACTGGTCTACTGAAGAAGACATACCCTTGTTTGAATTAAAGAAAAGGTTAAGACAAAAAGCCCAAGAAATTAAAGAAACAAGTAAAGAACCAAAAGAAAAGTTAAATGAATTAAATGAAAATTCTGATTCCGATGAAATGCTTGTTAATTCTGCTCTTGAATCACCAAACAGAAATAAAAAGAAAGGCTTCATTGACGAACAAAATAATAGTAACGATAGTTTAAAAGTATTATTTGCAACAATTGCGAAATTAATTTAGTCAGTCTTTGTAACATTATTACACAATTTCTAACAAAATATAAATAATTATGTTACTCACATCTTTTAATTCGTTTTATCCTCCCATAATTATTCCAAAATATGTGTAGACATAACTATGTCAACGACTGCATAAATTTGGTGCGTAATTGCCACAGCAGTTACAGCAGTGTTCTCATTATCAGTATGTAAAGGTCAAATAGTTTAATTAGATTGATGTTGTTGTTTTGAAATTTAATTATTTGATGTTATCGCTTCAAAATTATTAAGTTAGTCAAGAGTGGGAACAAAGAAACGTAGTCTTCTCCTATATCTGGGGACCAAAACTGTCAACATGAACTTCAAGCAGTTAACCAAATGGTGACGATACCAGTAAAACTGGATGGCGATGAACCCGTCAACCGAGATGAGTAAAACGCTGCCTCGGCTCTGTCAAAGAATGGGAAAACCAATATTGAAAAAGGACATTTCACTGTAAAACAACTTTATCCGAGATTACAAATTGGTAGGTAAACAGTGCCGCCATGTATATAAACGAACACTGAATGAACTCAGAATATTGACATTCGATATATACGAAGAAGTTATTCTACATGTAATAATGATAGTCAGTCGAATCCCGTTATAATGACAATGCTTTGTGTATACATAGAACACGTGATATAGAAGACAAGCACAATAAAGTTTATGGTGTTCCGAAGTGAATATAAATAATGTCAACTAGAGATCGTGGTATGTCCGTAGCATATTTGGGGAGGGTGTTTGCACGACGATTCAATTGATTGACAAACAATGTAACTTGGGTCAACTATGGTAGTGTTAGTGATATGTTTTTGTCACATTTCTTATTGTTTTATTTTTCAAAATAGTTAATTGCCTGTGTGTATCCGAGACTGCAGGTGCAGAGCCAGACATTGTATCTCTGCGACTGTAACCTCGTATGACCTGGCTGCAAGTGATGAAAATTGCGTCGTATTTTTACTGGGTCTATATAAGCAGCGCAATTTCCAACCCTCTTCAGCCTGCTCTTAAACCCTGTTTATTGTTAAATTAACTTTATTGTTCTGTTTTGACGCTTTGCTGATAATACATTTCGTTAAAACAACTGTGTTTGTTAATTACGACCAGTGTTGGTATACCAGTATAACGGTTACGTGTTCCTACATCCAAAGAAACACACAACGCGAAGTCATTGGAAGGCCAGCCCTGTCCTGTACCGTAGGACTACAAATTTTCCCAAGGTCACAGGTCAAGGTATCGTGATAGATATTTACATCTGTTGTGTTTCCTACTACTTTAAACCATAAACGATACAGGAAAAGCAAATAGTGCAAAATGCTGATCTGATAAAGGAGCAAAGTTGTCACATTTACACGACAAGGATTGGAAGTAATTTTATACGAGTTATCTCCCATTATAAATGTTACTTTTTGGTTTTTCACATGCAATTCATTAACTATAATGATAGAGGCATGGGTTCTTCAACAGTGACTCTCTTGACCTTGACCTTGAAAACAGACTCAAAGTCAAAAGTCAAGATCAAGATATACATTTTGTACCTTTTAGTGTGCAGTAGTTGGCAACGTTTAGAAAATCGATCGGATCAAACAGAAATCATTTCTAAAGGCCATCAAATGGCAGAAAGCCCTCAATTGATTTTCGGACAATTGGATTTTTTCTCTTTCCGCGGAGGATTTTTTGTAGGCTTAGAAAAAAGTGTCGCGACATATCATTTTGATACTTGGTACCGCTAATTGGTTCACCATGTGAAACCGAGTTATCTGTCCGAAAACGAAAACGCATGTTAACGGATAAAATCAGAAACCGTAACTGTCTCTCAAAATATTAAGTGGAAAAAATTTAGGCGATGATTTAGATAGCAAAATGTTTTTTCCAATCAACTTCCTGTTTACGTGTGACATTTTTTTAATGAAAACCGTAAGTCTTAGAGACTTGAGACCACCACCATTTATCTTAAATGACATATATTACTTTAAAAAATTTCAAGAACAAAGGTCCCAAGTCAAAGTCAAAATCACCTTTGGTCTATTAAGCACTATTTGTCAAACCAATTAAAGATAGAAGCATACAATATACGGGAAAAATACTCCTGTTATCGAGACCTTCATTTAGTTTTTTTTCAAAACTCATTTCCGTTAATGCCTTTTTTTTGCTTTTAATTTAAAACAATTAGAGATATTATAGTAAACAAGTATACTAAAATTCTCTCATCAAGACCTTCATTTACTATATGGGCCTGAAACTGTTCTTTGAACCAATTTTAAGTTATGGACCTTGACACTTTTAGGTTACAATTTTGCGGCTTATAACTTGAAAACTGTTACATAAATTGGTATACATAGGTTTTAAATGATAATCAAATCGCCGTTCAATTCATACCAAATGGGTGGGAATTTTAAAATTTGTCCACCATCACTAACTGTTTTTATAAGATAATGTAAAAACTTTACAAGGATGGAGATGACAATA
The DNA here is from genome assembly GCA_944474755.1 of Limnoperna fortunei. Taxonomy (NCBI): domain Eukaryota; kingdom Metazoa; phylum Mollusca; class Bivalvia; order Mytilida; family Modiolidae; genus Limnoperna; species Limnoperna fortunei. The sequence goes on from OX104117.1 coordinate 90,615,802, forward strand.
CATAGGAAAAATGTTGGACTATTCAAAATTATACATTCTTTTTTTTCAAAGGGAAAGCAATACCATTACATGTAGATATTTCTAAATAATATTAATATAATATAAAAAAAATCAATAAAAATTACCATAATGTATGAGAAGTCCCTAGGTGTTGTATGATGCTTAATATTTTCTACAATATTCTATCAAATGTACATGCATAATGTTACTTTGTATGCTATTCTAAGTGTTCCATATCTGTTTCAAGGTCAAATGCATCTCGACTTACACACTAATTAAATGAGATCGACTCGTGTGCAACTTACTTGCCATTCATGGTCCGTGACATCCTAAAATATCGCCTTTACATCATTTATAGGTGTGCATAAAGACTTAAGTCCCTGATAATGCTAACATAATATATTGTGGTTTGATTATATAGTTCATTTTGAAAATTCAGTTGTCCCCAAAATGTTAATACACATGAAACAATTACTAAAGTTATAGAAAAGAAAGAAAGAAAAGACAACCGGTTTTCGGTCAATATAAAGCAACACAGACACGCCTTTTACGTATTTAATACCCTTATTTACCTGCCACGTTTTCATTAAATTAAAAACCGGTTTCAAATAAAGGTTTGAAAGCAAGATAATTTTTGTCTACAACGAAATACTGACCAGAAAGATAACACTACAGCAACAAACATATATTAGAGAAAAGTGTGTGTATTGGTTTTGGAGGGGGGCTTGCTGTTATGAATAAGCTAATGAGACAACTTTACTAAATGTAGAGTAAAAAATATTAGGGAGAGCGTATACGAGCAATTTACCTTGGAATATATGACGATTTACTTAACTGTCAAAACTCATAAACCATAAATCATATATAACTTGGTTCCCTGGTGCAATAGTTTTCATTTACGCAAGTTTCACTTTCAAATATAAACTCATGTCATAACCAGCATGCAGTTAATTTTGAGGTATGCCGAGTGTAGCAAACCGATAAAAAATTTGAACGGATTAAATGCGCGACCGGACTGTATATTCGACCCAGAAGTCCGTTTTTGGTATTGAGAACATTTTGTCAGGAGCCCAGACTTAAATCCCAGACTAACACCGTAAACCTTGTTAGCAGATAAATTCGAACCATTATCAATTCTCAAAATCTGAAATGTACCCATGGCAATGATTTAACACACAATTTTTATTCCAATCGACTTCCTGTTTACGTGTTTTTGCCCTGAAAAGTGTCACAACTAGTTAAAATTTTTTCTTGTAAAAAGTCCTAGAGACTGGGGACCTCCACGATGGATCCTAAGTAACGTAAATAACATAAAAAATGTGAACGCCAAAGGTCAAAAGTCAAGATCAAAGGTCACCAATGGTGTAACCATAGCGGATAGAAGCCGATAATCAATGGGAACAATACTCTTTTCATCAAAACCTTCTTTTGGTACATTTTGTCCAAAACAATGAAATGAACCTTTTTTTTAAGTTACGGCCCTTGACTCATTTCGGTTAATCTTTTTTTTTTGCTTCTAAGGTGAAAACGGTTAGAGATAATATGCTAAACAAAAAGGCTTAAAATCATCTGCAGAAAAATTGCTTGAAATTGAACTCAATGTCAAGGTCATAAATCAGTGTCATACATAAGCAACAAGATAACCGTATAAAAAGTCCTTAGAAACCATGTATTTTTTTAATCAGGATGATTTACTTCACTGAAATGTGTCATTTCATAACCGGGCTTGGCATTTTGTCCCTAGAAACGGCATAACAGTCCTTAACAACTATACATTTTTTACTTAGACCACTTTCTATACTCTAATTACTAATGTTCATTATTTGAAGTGACATTATGTGCTTAGCAACAGACAAAAAAGTCCATAGCATCTTTCTTACTTGAGATGATAGTGGGAAAGACCTTTACATTTGTTCCCTGATTTGTCACGATGGTCATGACATGTTTTTACATCAAATTGATTGATTTTGATTTTGTCGGTATCTACCTATTAATACTGACATTTAGGACAATATTATTGACACATTATTTCATCTAATAATATTCCACAATCTGTTGTACTGATATTATTGTCTGAATTGATATCAATGTCATAGTTCTTTTTACTAATTTTGATAAATGTCAAGATAAAGGTTTACTCCTTAACTGAAGTTTTATTTTATAAGGCTTGGAATGTCTGTAATGTCATGGAGCTGCAAATATCGATAATTGTCTTATTCAAACGGCTTCGTGTAGAAACGGCCTAGAGGTAATGTGTGTTTGCCATACACAAATCAATGAACAAATCATAATTAATAAATAAATTACTTAATAACAAAAATCATCAATCCTAGATAACAGTTATAAGATCAAAAAGTAAACTTCAGTTGATCAACACATAATGCATTTATTTAGAGGATAATTCAGTTTCGCATTGGACATTAATCGGTGGTCGCTAGAAATTAATTTTACAGACACTACATATCTATGAACCAATATTTAAATGACTATATACATTGTAACCTTTTCAGCAACTTTAAAAATGTTCGGCAGAAACTTAGAGATAGAATGGATGCTAGAGTGGCTTTTCTGATGTACTTTATATGTGAAGCAATTTAAGTTTTGTTTTCAATCCTGAATGGACGGAATAATTAAAACCAATCAGTATACGCTACTAATACGAAGTACAGATTTTAATTAATATATAGTTGTATACGAACTTTGTATTCAAACTGAATATATAAAGATAAATACTATTTTCAATGCGGGATGTAGATCAACAATGGTAAGAATTGATTACTATGGTGACGGCTCATAGCTTAACATTATAACTAATGTGGTTGTAATTTCATTTTTGATCACGTATGAACAAACAACGATTGTTAATGTTGCAGATATCAAAATCTGCCATCGTTCACTGTTTGTTATTGTTATAAAAAAGACTTGGGTTCAGTTGGAGCGAGAAAGTTTAAGATCAATATGTTATGACTTGTTTACGTTATTTATTTATATTGACCCTTAATGACTAAGGTCATTCGTTGGTGAGTTTGAGTCTATAGTTTTGACGAGAAACACCGTCATTTGTATCGTTGTATCGAGCTGTCACTTGGCTTTGCTCAAATTTTCAAACAAAATGTTATCAAAATTACCAAGGTGATTAATTCAGCACGCCAGACGCGCGTTTCGTCTACTCAAGACTCATCAGTGGCGTTTAACTCTAAATGCTTAAAGTATTTTTTATTTGGATATGGAATAAAATAAGTTCCCTGCGTACTAACTTACCACCCTTGTTTGAAAAACACGATTAGCACCATTCGTGAACATTGGAAAACTATTGAAAAAATCCCAGGTTGTCCAGAATCTTTCCAGAGACCCCCATGTAAACATATGAAACCTTTGTCTACATTAAACAACAGTCACAGATAAAGAGTACAAAATATTCACTGCTGTTAACTGCAAAAGCTCGAATGTCATTTACATTCTTGAGTGCCCCTTCTGTGGTTTACAATATGTCGTCGAGTCAACACAGCCGTTCCACAAACGACTTAATGGTCATAGAAGTGACCTAACTAAGAAACAGTTTCTGACCGTAAGCCAACAGTTCAGACTGCCGGACCACACTACAAAGTATAATGATCACATATAAACCATAATTATCGAGCAGAACTGCAAGTGGCGATACTATGAACGGGAGGCCCGAAAGGAGAGAGATGTTCAATTAAGGAGCTCTGCTCAGTACACCCCAATGGAATAAACAAAAACAATAAATATTATTCTAAATATAAATAAATAATGAATATTAAGAAGTTAAAGATTAGATGGTTTATACAACTGACATCTGGACAGTACTCCCTTGTGTAATGACTAATAGCTGTGATCCGAAAAAGCTCTAGATCAATAAAATCAGATCCGAATACGTCATCACCGGATGATGATGTTCCAATTATAAAATTTTATCATTTATTTATAGATTGATATTGATCATAACATATTGATCTTAAACTTTCACATTTGTCACCTTGATACTCTTAATTACATCATGTTGGAATATTTAAGCAAAGCTAAGTAACAGCACGGCACGTTCGCAGATAGCGGACTGAGAAGCAACTGTAAAAAAGTTTTGGGTTCAGTTGAAATGAGAAAGTTTAAGATCAATATGTTATGATTGTTTACGTTATTTATTTATGTTGACACTCAATGACTAAGGCCATTCGTTGGTTAGTCTGTGTCTAAATGTTTGCAATAATGCAAAGATACCAAAATAGGAATTAAGTTAAAAACGTTACTATAGAAACTTCATTTACCGAATAAAAGTCGTGAATACCTGCTGTAAGATTGACATAAAAACGGAATTTTGTTTGAATCATTGCTGTTGCTTCTGCAGTTCTGGATACCAATTACGTTTGATCCAGTCAGGTGCTATCATAATTGATTGACACTAGGCTCATGGGTTGTCAATCATTTTGAGCACTGGAAAAATCAAATCAATTGTGTATGTCGATTGATAATTTTTGGCAGGACATTTGCTGGAACACTTTCAGCAATGCATGTTGCCACAGGTTCCAGATTTTTATATGTTTTGTTCTTCTGGTATGTCGAGACGTCAGGCAACTTTTAGTGGATAAATCATTCGTTAAGATAGAATGTTGACCTCTTCACTGTTGAATAGATATGTTCTAATGTTTTCTGTATGTTACCATCAAATGACCTTTGATTTTTAGTTTTTGTGTAAGTGAATTGGTGTCTTCAAGCAATGTCTACGCAATTTTGAGTACAATGTAAAAAATGTTCTTCACTGCCAACAGTAATGTCTTCAATCTAGCTTTTGTTTGCATAACCAGATGCAATGTATAATGCTAGATGAAATACATTATCATTGTTTCTCCCTGTCTGAAGGAAAAAGTTATTTTCTTGGACCACACAATGTATCGATCTTCTAAGTGTACGATATCCTTATTTCATAATACAACTTTCCATTGCTGCAAAATGTTTGTTACCTAATGTTGGTCCATATAGTAGTTTTTGAACTGAGGACTAAAACAAACCCTTACTTATATCTGACGAAGTGTTGTTGTATGGCGCATTAACATAGAGTGAAATTGCTGTTTTTTTACTGGATTTATTATTTATCAGTGTATCCATCTGTTCAAGTTTATTACTTGTTTTAGATTAAGATTTAGATAAGTGTTCTGTTGTACAAAACATGTGATTAAAAACATGAGGTTTATTCTGTTTTGGAAATTTTTCAAAAATATTTCTCTATTAAATCTTTACTTCTGCTTTACTTTTAAACTGTCTTACAGTAAAATTTGCGTTTCCTTACATCTGCCAAAAATTTATAAAGGCGATAGTCCACAGCAGTCTACGGTTACTACTTGTTTACCACATCATTGTTTACTAGTTCAAGAGAGTACATTTTTAACACATAATGACCTCCTATTTTCCCATAAACCTCCAAAATATAGTCGCCCATATATAATCGCGAGTAGCGATGTTTATTAATGATCGAACACTTTGTTGGATTAACCCCTGGCCTTCTGAGAGACAAAGGTAGTTTAAAGATAGTTGACAATTGTTGTTATTGATATCAATATTAGATTAGTTTTAAGAGTGAAATAAATCTAGACATTTAAAATAATGTATCATAAATTAGAATCATGCAATAAAAAAATGAATTATTTTCAGTCAGGACAAGGACTGAAACTTTTTGCTATTAAGGAAATTATGCTTGTTATTTTTATGGTTATCGAAGGATCGATATATTTTCTGACGACAGTTAGCTAAATACAGGCATATTTAAATATCTTTCACTTTTAACTTGTTTAAAGCTTGTCATTAAATGATGCTATATTCAGAATGTTATATTTAACGTAGCGGTTTGACAGCAGAAATGTCAACAATTAACAAAGATTTGAAAATCTATGTCATTTTTCATATTAATGTCAGTATATACGCTTACACTCATGAAAAATAATCGATGGCGTGAATAAATTAGATCGTCGTATGACCTGAGCGATTTCAAAGAAAATTAGTACATTGATAGAGTGGACTATCCTGAACATTATTACCGAAAACAATTTGACGCGAACATCGAAATTTTGTAATGGCTGCCATTTTACCACACTTTACCCCCCCCTACCCCCCCCCAAAAAAAATTTGTTCGCACGATAACTTGAAAACGCTTAAACACTTTGATTTGAAACTTGTTGAGATTATAAAGGGCACACTGATAGATTAAACTATCCTCAGGATTTTTACGAAAAAATATTGGACGAAAATGCCACCATTTCGTAATGGCGGCCATTTTTTTTACACTCCCCCCCCCCCCCCAAAAGTCAACTTTGTCCTATTTCAACGAAATTAGATTTCCAGGCGTATTTTAATGTACTGATTTGAATGAAATACTATTTATGGGGATTTGGGGCGACTTTTGTGTTGGCATCCTAACACAAAGATCTTTAATTATTTTATTATTATTCTTTTTTTATTGATCACTAAATTTTCCGTAATTATCCATCAACAAAAGTTTGTGCGACCATTATGATACTTGGCATAGTGAATGTTAAGGATTTCTAGTAGTGCATATTGGTTTTTAAATGTTCTAAATGACTGTTATTTCAAAATTGCCGCCTTCTGAACACCCCCTAAAATGCATAAATTTAAACGTCATCCGATTTCGATGAAATTGTGAGTGTGCAACTACTTTTGAAATGTTTGTCTGACTTCCGCTTTCAAAATTGCGGCCATTTTACTACACGCGCACCACAGGATAAAATTAAAATTCTCCGATTTCAACGACATTTGATTTCTAGGCATATTTTAATGTACTGCAACTAATTTCAAATATTTTGTCCGACTTCCGGTTTAAAAATGGCGGCCACTTTTTTACACGCGCACAGCATGAAAAAGTCAACATTGTCCGATTTCAACAAAATTTGATTTCTAGCTATATTTTAATGTACTGAATTTAAACGGCATCTGATTTCGTATATACGTAGATTAGGGCCCCATTAGTGTGTCACTACTTTTAAAATTGTCCGATTTCCGGTTGCACAATGGCGGCCATTTTCCTGCATGAAAAAGTGAACTTTGTCCGATTTCAACGAAATTTGATTTCTAGGCTTATTTTAATGTACTTATTTGAATGAAATACTATCCATGGGGATTTTGGGCGACTTGGGCATCAAACACAAAAAATCTACATCTCATCAAAAATAGAAAAAAATAATGATACCCCAACATAGCAAGTGTTATAATAATAATAATGTAGGCGCAGCCTAAATGCGAGCATCGCACATTGTTCATGTCGTTACTTAAGATCCCCCTAACAGTGCCTCTACATTCCATTGATAACGTGACGTCTATCTTATGTGTTGGTAACGTCACAAACTCAATTTCAAATACAGCGTTTCACATTGAAAAAATTTGAATGGCATTTTGAAAGTAATTTAAATCTACTTTTATATTAGATATTTTTTCGTTCCTCCACAATATTTTCTTCGGATAGCTCAACTACCATCTGAAATGGATTTGTTCATATGGATCACGTTACTTTTTTACACACACGCATGAAACCGTATTGCTCGCATCTGCGATGCTCGCTATTAAAATTTATACTGAATGGATAAAGTCAGGTAATCCATTTCATTCAAGATCAATGACACACTTTTAAAATAAGAATATTTATGGAAAACCGTCAAATCACTATCATACATCTAAAGACGATCAAGACCGCATTGTACATAAATATTTGTATGTATGATATATTTTAATTTTTCTTTAAAAGTATCATTGTGAAATGTTTATTATCAAATGAGTATTGTATATGACACACCAGATATATCTATAATTCTGACAAGGATTACATTCCGTGAATTAGAAAGTGTGCCGAAGAATGAGCGCTTAATGGAAAAACTTCCTAAAGGAAATCGGACTGTTTTGACGAAAACTTTACCTTTTGGTCGAGGAAATGCTTCTGAAGACTTTTGAGGACAAAGACATGCCTCAAAAACCCTGTAATAGACGCCGACATGGTTTCCTCTTTAAACGTGTAAAATTATGCAGAGCTAGCGGCATTGACAAAATATTGTACGAGCACTTAGAAATGATGGTTCAACCTTATTTAAACACATTGCGTGCATATTTTATACTAAGAACAAAGTTAGTTCCTGAATAGTGGAAATATGGTCTCAAAATAACATTTTATAAGGGCCCTAAATTGGTGCCTTGACATTATTTTACTCCCCGGGTTTTTCAAGCTGTTTTGAAAAACTTAATGTCAGTTCGTTTAAAGGACATACTTAAGAAGGATAATTCCCAATGCAAACAGGAGATCAACCCCCAAACCCATATTAGACATAATAGATTATATTAATTGTTACTAGGCTACCTTATGCACAAATTGTGACGTGCATGATTGTGACCTTTCTGAAGCAACTACCAAGATACTCTAATGGCGCAATTGCACAATACTTTGAATTTGTTTGCTATTTCCAGCAACACCAAAATACTAACTTGGATACAAGATTCTTATACACGTTCCCAAAAATTTGAGATTGTAGATGAATGTTATAATGTTACAATCTGGGTGATCCGACAGATACTGTACCCTCCACCCAGTTGGTGATATCAGCAGGTGAGCTTCTCCAATTTTGCTCGCACAATAATGAATAAAAATTATCCTGTGAAATTGTCGAGGCTCAAATTAAAATTGTATTTAAGTATCTTTACTAGTTGCAGCTTTTCTTTCTGTATCATTAACCTTAAAAACAAACGTGATGAGAAAAGATAAGGTGTATTTACAAAATTATGTTATATGCACGACACATGTTGATAAAGACAGTAGAAATTCTGGTAGTTTTACTATTTACGTGACAGTTCGAATTTTACAAAGAAATGTTGACCTACAAATTGATCTTCAAATAGTTGATGTTAGAATATCTTGAACATGATCTTGATCTATTATCACCGCCTTATTATTATTTTAAAATCAGCGGACACATTCCCCTTAAGAGCACTAAAATATAAAACGATACAGAAAGAAGGATTGCTATTTCAGAATGACTCTAACACTTTTAATCATGGTTCCAATAAATATATACATCATAGGAATAGTTATTGTATACTTTCTTTCTAAAAAATATACGGATTCCGACAAATCGCAGTATCTTAGATTATCTATTGCGTTTTGAATCATATATTCGAAAAAACATTTGCAAAGACAAATGCGATTTGTCTGTCTCCTTTTTATTAAAACAAAGCTATGACACAACTTAGAGATATAGCATTTCAAAAAGATGTTTTTGATATGTTTTTTAAAGGAAGACTTCCGACTTTTGTTTTTCATTTTTTTTCTATCTAATAGAAAAGATAAAGTTCTTAACATTAACTTTGTCCGAATATTTTAAAAAAGAAAGTGTGATATCCGCAAGAACAAATTCTGTCTGTAACTTTATTTAGTATAAAAGCTAATAGTTTTCTTAAAAAAATAATAATAATGTTTACGAATTTCTTCATATGCTAGTAAGGCAAACAATAAATAATACTGAGCGATCATAGCTACAGTTTAAACAAAATAGGAAAACGAGCAATCGAGAACAATTTAAACTTTTTTACTGCCAAAACCGTTGTGATCAATTTTTTTTAATAAATAAAAGCGCATACTGATCCTGAAATAAAATTATAAACTAATGTTTTCAAAATTCTTATTCAGACTTTATTTTCTTTATTTTTGACAAAAACCTATCGTTTCTTGCCAATACCAAAGTGTTTTAGAGATAAAAGCTTAAAAACATAACATGTGATTAGATTAGATTTCAGACGTTTTATGTACGCTCAAATGAAAATTTGGATAAGATTTCTAAATTTTATTGTATTCAAAAGGTACGTATATTCTATAAAATTACGAGCATATATAATTTTCTTTGTTTTTAACATGCTGTTTCGGATATATTTTTTTTTTATTAGTTTCAAAGACCAATATTATCATTAAAAGCGTTCTCTTATAGCCGCTTCAAAATGTTAAAACATTTGTAAGACATATTAGAATCGAAATAGATTATTGCAATTGGGCTCTATGCTATAGCTCGGTATAAAATATTTACAAATAAAAGGTCTGACCATGTTCTAATTCGCATAGAGCCTGCTCGCAATAAGCTATTTCTTATAGAGTGGCATAGTTTTATTTATGGTTTTGCTAGCATGTCATATATCAAATCCGATACAGAACACAATCAATGATTGCTACTATATCTAGGAGCGCTTAGAACCAAGCCTGAAGAAAGTTGATATGTTGAAACAAACGAGAATTTTTGTATCAAAGAAGAGTTAAACGGTCAATTTTCAATTTACTACAAAAAATCTGATCCTATCTATGCTGCCCATGAATGTGTTTTCGAATCTCTTTCCGACCTTTTGAAACCTTTTGACCTGAACAAACCGCATTTGAATGAAATAGCCGCTGTTAGAATTTCTTTAAAAAACTTAAATCTTACCAACTATTAGTAAAACAATAGTTGGGAGTGATTAAATCATGCAATTCTAACCATAGCGCAATATCCAGACAGATCAAAGTTAGTGCTTACCAACCGCTTTCTAAAACTTCAGTTCAACATATAATCCTTCCACTCAAATTATTGCTTCGTAATATGAGAGGACTTTGTTTTTATTCAGTTTCATATTATATATAAGTATGGAAGGAGTTATTACAATTGTAACACGCTTTTACATATGTACTGGCCCAATTTTCACGTAGGTTAATGAATAAATATATATCTGTTTTGGTGTAAGTTACAATAAATAATTATGTTGGCCAATAAATGGCAACAAGTATTCGTATTCCTCATTTTTTAAGACGTGTTGGATTTAGATACCAATAATTCTATTCATGATGTAATTTGTGAATAATAAGTGGTTAGATTGAATAAAAACTCTAAAATTACGTCATCTCAGATATCGACTACTTTTGCTAGCCAATGTAAACAAAAATGGCGTCCTCCTATCATATCGTATGGGAGAGGGAACAATGTCACGTCTGTCACGTCTGTCGCAATGATGTCTAATTAAATCGATTGAGATTTCAAATACAAAAAATACACATAGAAAATTTGGTTTCATTTTGTTGTTTTTTTATCAATAAATACTTAACCGAGATTCCTTTTTGTACTATGTTTTGTATATTCCTACGCTTTCCTGGTGGTTTATTTTGGTACATAATATATTGATTTGCTGGTATGTGTAGAATAAATTTTTTCGTTATTTTTGCAGCAGCTGAAATGATTGGGATAGTTCTTGTTACAGGTTCTCTTGATTTGTTTTATAACCATTTAAAGTCAAAGTTATCAGTGCTTTCTTTAACTGAGAGTAGGGCAATAAAGAAGGAGTTTTTAATATTCAACATGGGACCTTCTCTTCATGTAGTTATTATCGCTATCATTTTTGGTTGGGTTATCTGATAACAAGCTGATGAATACAATTGCGTTCCCTACTTGCATCTCCTATCTTTCATAATGTCGCATCGATATGATTGGTAATGATGTCATTGCTAAATTTAAAAATATAAGAGTTATTTTGTGTTGCATGTTTTGAGTTTTCGATCTTTTTTGTGTTTGTGCTTTCTGTTAGTTATGGTGTTATTTCATCCCTGATTGCGCATTATTTATTCTGATTCAAATTATAAACTGGAACCTAAGACATAAAATTCTTATAGTGCATGACTATTTGAAGAAACATGGCATAAAAACCGACCGAAAAACAATTGCCGCAAGGCAAAGAATAAATACCAATATGGATATTGAAAAGAACATATACAACGCAAAACAAAAGCCTTAAACATAAAACCAGAAAGTGAGTAACCAGAACAAAAAAAAACATTAAGGTGTTCCAAACGCATATGCAGTGCCTGCCTCCGATTAGGTACACATTGTCATGTCTGAAAAAATTAAAACCAAGAATCGGAAAAAGCGCCTATGAGACAACGAAAATTTCAATCGTATTTAAGAGATTGATTAACCATAAATATCAATTAAGTCATGGTGACCAACATAGAAAGTCAAAACTGAAAACAGCTATCTAGGTACAACAAACCACTGTTTGAATAGCTTAGTTTTCAGCAGCTGTGAACGGTCTAGAAAATTGGAATATCGATCGCAGGGTCTAGAATAACCTAAAAGTCCTGAAATGTACACCATACGCTGAAGCTGCTGGAATGTGCCTGTCGATTAACAGACTGTAGACATTTATAAAGTTGAAGTCATTACGTTTGTCGTAGAGTCTATTTTGTGGTTTTTTCGAATTCTAGAACTAGGTCCAAGTAAAAGGTTGACATAGTGTATAAATTGTGTTGTTTTTAATGTCAAGCTCGCTAGGTTTCTACTCATCAGTTAGAAAAAGAAGCATAAAGATACTGGTAGCTGATGGAGAGTGTAAATGGTTATTGAAAATGCATAAAAATACACACACACAGCATAATAAGTTTTAGTACATAGAAAATTGTGAGACAAGTTATACACATTGTCGAAACTTTTAACGCGATAATTGTGGAATATTCTAGAATAAACTAAATAAAAAATACATCTTTTTTTAGAAGTGGTAATCATCCTCAGTGTATATTTCCACACATCAGTAAATAGTAGGTTTGTCAGTTAATTTCACAAATTGTGGCGGTTTATATACATGTATTGCAAACGACATTTGAAATTATCACAAATATTTAGACTTAGTGCCTCAACTATTTTTATCAATGCAGTTTAGGAATAAATGTATTTTGTTTGTCGTTATCGAATTCGAACAGATTCATTTTGTTCCTTTATCGATTGATTCATTAATGTAGCTACGTGTTATAACACTTATTATGATATGACCGATTTAATAACGTGAACCTTTATGTTACGCTAATAATAATGTGGTATAATAAAATCGGTGTAAGAAGTAACTCATTCTCTTTTTAATCGGTTAGATGAGTTTTAAAGTTACACGCATTTCCATTTTATAAGGTTTAAGATGCCTGTTGTGTAATAGAGCTTCACAAATTTCCGATTGTCAAGAGACTTTGTGTCATGACGGTCAAGAGGTAATGCTTATAGATTAGTAGACTATTTATAAATCAAATACTAAATCATTAACAAGGAAAACCAAATAACAAAAACCAGGAAAATTATTAGTAAAAAAAACTTTGAGATAATTATAAGCAATCGGGTGGAGAATTGTCTTCTCTGGGAGGATAAGCAGTTGCAGATAACGCAGTAACATAGACTACCTAACCATCAACAAATAATTTATTAGTATATACCACACACACTAAATAATTCATATACTGTAATTATTATACTTTACTATGGAAACCAGTACTAAAAAAAATTAAATATTAGGACCAATAACTCTTTTTCTCGATCAAAACTGCACTTGGGTAAAATAACTATCTGGGAATTTTGCACGTAGACAAAAGAACTAGGCAAACAGTCCGCTAAATTTAAAAGGGTTACTCATTTATGATTAAACAGTCCACTTGTCCTTGTTTGTGCTAAGTTTAGTATAACAATACAGTTTCTTGATTTAATAATTATGGATATTACCTTCACTAAAGGCCAGTATTGTATATTTTTCTAATCGAGTTATTTCAAAACATTAAGCGATACAGCTTTTGTTCGAAGGTATGTTGAATGTGATAGCAATCTACTCTTTGATCTTTACATTTCATTTTCCTTATACATCCGGTAAAAATGAAAATAGGAAAATTATTATTACCACTCCATTTACTTCACATAACATAACATAACAATACATATAATAATTGGAAAAAAATATTTAACAGTGACCGATAATGTTCAAATTATATTTTAAGAAAGTGATATAATACAAACAAATACATTTTTTTCCATTGGAGCAATGTTATTTCGAGAGAGTTCTTAATCCAGATATGCATACTGTTTTAAATGCGGGATGTAGGCCAAACCTGGTAGGAATAACAATTATGTTGACGCGTCCTAGAGCTGTAGCTTCTAATTTGTTGTTGAATAGTTCGTATGTTATAAGAAAATTGCGCTGGCAGTGAAGCAGACAACGAGACCTGCCAAATTTTATCGCATTACATGTATATTTGTGTGTCAATATAGTTCTAATTAGTGGCTGGTATCGACGCATATACATGTATATGAATGTATCAACAATTTTTCATCAATTTATATTTTAATTTTAATTTGAAGTCCTATCCTCTCTGCAATTTATGCAGGTTACACCCTTGTCGTTTATCGTTTCATGTTTAGCACCGTGCGGACGTGTCGACATTGCTCTGAGAGTTATGAAGTATTTATGCTTTATTTTGTTTTTCATAATCTGAGTATACTTCTTTACAATTAATACATATAAGGTAATTAATTTTTCAAATAGAAATTTCGTTTAATGAATGTGCAGCATTCGGACCCTTACGTGTGCGATTGTTTTAAAAGAATTAAGATCATAGAAAGAATGCTAATAAAATAATAATGACTAAAACAACAAATTAATTTATAGGTATGTTATTCCATAATCAGTTTTGGTAAGAGATCATTATCAAAAAGACAGATTACTGTATGTGCTCAGTGCTGCAATACACCCCCTGATACACATACTCACATAACTTGTAACGGAAATTTATGCCATCAAGTTATTGGACAAACAGGTACGTTATGGTTTACATAAGTGCCCCTCGTTGCTGTGTTGCATTAACGTATACTGTTAATTAAAATGTTTGGTTATTTTATTACAATCTTTTGTTATAGAATAAATGTGTATTAAATAATAAATGGTAATATATTTATCGTTTGTGCATATTATTGTATTTTTTCCTCTTGTATTAATAAGTTCGGCTTATTTGGGGAGAACAAATGCTTTTGTATATAAATATTCTTCTTCTTCATCAAAAACAAACGAAATCTCTCCAGAACGCTGGATTATTTGGCAATCATAAATAACTAGAACGCCCATTCCTTGTCAAGAATTATATTAACAACAAAGTAACACCCAAGTCGTTGGCAAGCAAGATACAGTGTACCCTCGGTATATCGCCCCCCGTTTAACCGCCAACCTCGAATATCGCCACGATTTTCTATGGTCCCGTTTTTCTACCATTAAAATTCCCCCGTTGTAATGCCACCCTCGCATATCGCCATCCGCCACAAGTTTTTATTTGCAGAAGTCCTTTATTCAATAAAATTTTCCCCGTTTCTACTGCCAAACACATACATTACTCATAATTATTTTGAATTATTGGTGTGTAAACATGGTCACGCTTTCTAAGCTTAATCCCCCGATTAGAAAATCAATAAATCAATTAATATAATTGTTGTGTAAACAGCGGATTAGTGGTCATTTGATGAACTAATTTGAAGATAATCGTGCTAATTTAATACGGTAACAACCATTCCGTAGTAAGAATCCAGTGATTTACATATACGACTTTCCCAAGATGCAACACACCATTTTCGGTGTTCTCAGTGCTTTTCATGTAGTTAACATAATTGAACAGAGACACGAATGTCAATACAGCTGGTTATTACAAACGGCAATATTTATCATCATGTATCAATAATGATCGATCTTAATCACGAAACGGATAAAAACATATATGCAACTTCGTTTGGACATCAAAGTGCCGGAAGTGATTCACTACCGCTCTGCAGGAAGCTCTTCGAAAAATGTAAAATTGCACCACACGTGACATATTTAATGTAGACCAAACTGGGCTTTATACATATTCCGCCACTTTACTGATACAAAAGTCTGAAATAGTCCTCCCTCTTTATACCGCCACCCTCTAATAATGCCAAAAAAATGCCAAGTCCAAAAGGTGGCATTATAACGAGGGAGCACTGTATTTATTCCTATAAACGATTGCATTCGATAACTTAAAAGATCGATTGTTAAAAGATTCTTATTCCTTAAAATAAAAAAGTACTATGAAACCATTTGATTGCAGTAGTACTTACTGCCCTGTACAGTTTAAACAGTTTTATACATTTATCGCAGTACCGGTCACATCAGGGAATGCTTGTGCTGTCTGCGATCGTATCACTGATTACAATAATTGCGCCGTAAGTCAAGTATGTCCAAGTAATGAGGTAAGAATTTTTAAAGATATTATAGGCTACAAAATTGTTTTCTCCAAAGTTGTAATGTGTTTTTGTTGTGATGT
The DNA here is from genome assembly GCA_944474755.1 of Limnoperna fortunei. Taxonomy (NCBI): domain Eukaryota; kingdom Metazoa; phylum Mollusca; class Bivalvia; order Mytilida; family Modiolidae; genus Limnoperna; species Limnoperna fortunei. The sequence continues at coordinate 90,631,949 of OX104117.1, forward strand.
TAGCCATTTCTGGTGGGTTATGCTTTTTACGAGGTGTGGATTACGTTAGTCGAATTTGGCATTTTGTAATTTTGTATCAAACACTTTAACGTCTCTTTAATTAGCCTTCTACCATTTTTAGTTTTAGAGCCGCTAACGAGTGGTGATTAAAATGAGCGTATGTGACGTAATAATTTGAAAGTCCCCAATATCTTTGATAACATCTGGAATTATCACAAGCCCAGTGGTTACACTTTGATGTTGGCATAAAATGTCTTCGATAAAATCATATTAAATGTATGCATTTTTGGCCTGAAATTACGAAACTGTTTTCTGAAATGAAACTCATTTAAACTGTCCAATATCTCTTTATTCAAACTGATTTACCGACAGGTGCCATACTGTGAGGATTCAGTGCTCGTCCCACAGCGCTGCCCAGGACATCCCAAGGTGTCGGAAATGGGATGCCCTCTTATTGGGGGTTGTCAGGTCATAATTAGTAAGCCTGACGGGGACCGCAATGAGTAACGCGTTTTGGGAGTTCCACGCTCCTTGCACAAAGACCCTTTTGATGCCCATAACAGTAGGCTTGTTGCAGTCGCTACAAAAAGGCTGAATTGTCCGCCCCTTCCCATACTTCATACTTTTCCAGCGGTATGCAAATTGTTTCCCGTTTGGTCAGTCTTTCCTGAATTGATTTATTGTCTGTTAGCTTGTTCTTGTCTTGAAAATATATAAAATACGTTTCGCTTTCGCTGGGTGAAAAGCAAATATGCAATCATTAAAAGAAATTAAAAATATGATCAAAACAATATAATACTTTGTTCATGAACAATAAAACGATTTGAAGAAGCAGCAAGGTTTTCATTAATTTTGGTGGTATAAAACGGTTTATGACTGCTTTTTAAAAGGGTAACTTTGTAAACTACTACCTTTAACTTCATTTAAGCCGATTTTCATCAATTATACTAGTTAAAATAACAGAAAATTAAATATGTTTAAAACATTGTAAATACAAGGTCAATTTAAAATTTCCATCGATTCATTATACTTTAAAGTATGTTATCTTCTACGGCAAGGCCGGAACAACCTAAAATGCGCATCTCTACTATTTTAATTGTAACACATCTTTTATGGCAGGTCTGTGCAATCAAAGCCCTTGTTAGTGGTAGTTCCATTTTATATTAACTTGGTTGTGAGCAGAAAACAGTAAGTGATTTATATCGGTATTATTGCAAAAAGGGATTATAATAATTCCAGTATTACCTGAATTGTACTATTCTTGAACAAACTGTATTTGAATTCTTGATTCAATCACGCTAAGTAAGTATTTCCCATTTACTCTGGAAAGATCTAATTGTATTTTTATCATTGTTTCACATTTTTAATAATTAAAAGCTATTTATTTCAGTATAAATGGAAAATGATGACAAGAATACTGGTATTACCCAAATTGTACGATTCTTGAACAATCTCCATTTTATTTTTTTCAAAGTTCACTAGTGACCTTGAACTTGACCTTGAATGTTGCTACGTAAAATAACTAGAAGGCCGTAAAAGATAGATTAAAGTCAAATTTTGAAAAATGTTTTTCACGTAAGGACGCAACTTTGTCCTTTTTGTACCAAACACATTTGACAACTTTCTGAAAATGGTCTCATTGTCAAAGCGTAATGGTGACACGGTAAAGACCTTACCAACTGTTCTGTGAACATAGCAGTTACATTTGAGTTTTGTAAATATATATTAAAGTTTGAAAGTATTAGAAATAAAGGTATCATTTTTATTAACAATCTTGCTACAGTGAGCCTAATCATGATGGTAATATAGACGAAATGAAAAACTGGAACGATACCTTTTTGACAATTCTGATGAAAAGATTTGCAGTATTTAGCTGCTTAATATTAAAATCTCAACGATTCTAAGATGATTGCTTTTTATATGGAATTCATCATAAAATGTTATTATCAAAAGTTTTTTTGACAATTCGAAATATTCTACATCCGAACAAAAAATTTACTATGAATGAAATCAACAAACAAATCCCATTTCTTAATATTAGAGAGATTGAGATCAGAATCTTGCACTTGTACTGGTACGCGTAGTTACACGTACGGGTTTACTTGTAGTTGTTTGTGTTGAGATTTTTTTCACTTGTACTTGTACGTGAATATAAGGCGCCAAAATTAAAATCAAAAGTAAAAACTAACAAAAATTTACTGAACTAGATTGGTCAGTCGTTTCTATCACGCATATATTATGATTTTTATATTAGCCCCTAAGTCAGAAACAAATTAGCCACTTTTACTGTTCAGCCTTTTCAAAGGGTTAGAAAAATACATTTCGTCGGGTTTTACAAAGACCTAACAAATAAAAGTTTAAATAAAAATGATGCGGCATATCCTTAACTTAATCAATATAGCACTGAACATTAATAAGAAAGCTGCTTTATGCCAAGAAACTTGTAAACAGCTTTCTAGAAGTTTGTAATAAACTTGTACGTCTCACATAATCACGTGACACACCAGTCTTGATGACGTAGAAGGAAAAATTACACGTTACACGTACCGGTACCGGAACCTCAACCTGTCTTTTCTTGTTGTACAACAACGGAAATCAGATTTCAACAGATCTGTATTCTAAACCGACTGACACTCACATATATCTTGATTTTTATTCAAGTCATCCTAAGCGTTCATAGTACGAATACAAACAACCAATGCCACATATTACTATTTTTCTTCTTTGATAGAGTCACTTGAACAGCTGTGTCTAACTGGTTCTTTTGGTTTTAATCGTTCATTAAATACACTGTATCTATCATGAGCAGTATTACAAAATCTGCTACGAAAATAAGTAACACATGTAATTACTATATCACTGTATCTGTATTTAACAAGCAAACACAACATATAATAAAAAAAGATTGATTAAACGCATAGATTGGTTTCCGCTTTCCTCCTCTGTGAAATTGCTGCTAAATAACTGAAAGTGTCCTTAAACTCCAAATTGACAAACACACAACAGATAGACAGATCTCATTACAAATTGCTGAGTCAACTTATTTACTTTTACTTTACATTTGTATTACCACATGTTCATCTCCCATCGTCTTGCAATGTGGTAAAGACTGAAATTCTAAACGGAACCTTTGTAAAGAATCTGCATTTATGTTAATTCTTTTTTCAAATTATGAATTTATAAATTAAAACTAAGAAAACAAAATATAAGAAATTTGTGTGTTTATAATTAGAAGACTGTGTGTTTTGATTGAAACCTGTCCTGTTTAAACCTAAACACCATTGTACACAGTAGTTAAGTTAATGATAACGCTAAAGACAAACATAACGTTCACATTTATTTTCATTGTCGCTGTTGTAAGGTCTTTTGTGCGTTTCCTTTTTTATATTAAATAGTTATATAACCACAATAATTACCCGAGACAAACGCCGAATTGAATACTTACATGCCTGTTTGTTGTAGGTGTGCGACAAGATCTTGTATCTTTACCGTAATTCTACGAGACCCACGGCATCAATTGGTCGTCGTACAGACCACGGAGATATAGAAATATGTGCTGCTTGTTGCATTGGACGAAACTGTAACAAGGCTCACTGTTTCCAACTTTTGAAAAGTATGTCTCAAATTAAAGCATTATATTTATTGACAATGAGTGCAATAATTAGAATTCTATTTTATTATGCGAAAAACTAGATAAATGTTTAAAGAAAAAGTTACATATTCTGAAATGTTGATTAGTGGTCGTATTTCGGTCATTTTTCAGCCATGACCACGATGTCAGGGTTGAACTGACATCTTTTAAAAGATTAAAAGATGTCTACTACTAAGCCAGTAGGAAACCGTATCTTTCTAAACGTGACCCCCGATCTTTTAAATAAAGAACATTTTTCACAATATTAAAACCTTGTCATAAAAGATATAAAGATTGTGAAATTTACTACTCCAGGAGAGTGTTTCGTCTAATCGACTCATCAGTGGCGCTCAAACATCAAAAATAATTTATCATTTAAAATCAAATTAATTAAAACCTTGCAAACATTTATGATAAAAATTCGCAAACGTATATAAAAAATATACGTACATCAAAAATAGATGTATACAAAAAAGCTATTAAAACAAACATGTGCTTTGATAACCGACATCTATTTAAAAATAAATACATTTGTCATAAAGATATAATGGATATTTATGCAACTCTATATCTGCGTTTTGGCGCATTTATTTATAGAGAAACTTTTTTCATTTCATTAATTTGCTGTGTTGCATATCAAAGCTGTTTCAAACAAATCTTTATAAGTACATGTACGAGTCTTATAATATATGTTTATTTCAGAAATAGATTATTGCGAGCGGTCTCTATGCAAATTAGAACATGATCAGATCTTATATTTGTCAATATTTTATACCGTGCGATAGCGATAGCGATACGTACCTTATTAGCAAAAAAAATTTAAGAAATCATTGTTCCAGTTTGTAATTTCCAGTTGAGCGTACATGACGTCGGAATTCTAATTGTGACGTCAAAGCGGGCTCGATGCTATTCTGGTACCCTGACGATAATATCCTCATTAGCCTAAGCAGCCTTCGTATATAACGTCGGGTCAGGAGCATTGGATTTCAAAGATTGCAGCGTTGAAATTTGATGTTCGGGTATTCTCTAAACTAACACTTTTGTATTATAGATCGAGTACACTTAACGTATTATAACGTCATTCTCTTTATGACGTTCAATGTTTACATTTCTTAACTGAGTTCACATTAAGATTTCACCATTTAAACTTAAAGTTAAAGTGTAATTTATATTTAAATTTTATAAAGAAAAAGTATCCCAGCTTTACAAAAAGATTGACATGTGCATGTGATATTTAATGGCCCAATATTATCAACCTTTAAAAATGCTTATATCGGAGGTCCTGATTTGGTGTTATATTTGACGTGACGCTTGCGGCAATGAGAAATATTGCAACAGGAGACCAGGTAAGGTCTATGCTTATTAGAACAATGTGTTTTCAAAACATATAAAGGAAGATTATTTAAAATATAAACACTTTCATTATATGTGTTCATAAACGCTTTCATTATATGTGTTTATCAACCCTTTCATTATATGTGTTTAGCAATGCATATTATTTTTTAATGATAAATGTCGTACTGATGAAACGAGATTCGTTTCAGTTTTAAAGTTACAATATTGTATTTATTCGTCAATAATGTGGCTTATCAGCCTAAAATTCTTTGCGATAAATACATTAAAACGTAAATGTGTTACCATGGAAAATATCATTCCTACGTAAAATTTTGTACCTACATTTTTACATACAGCAAAAGTGTAAGAAATTATTTATATTTTGTTTTACAGATCAAACCTGCCATGATCCGAACCTGTGTGGACATTGAACTATATAATAAAGAAATAAACTACATGATGTAATGTTATTTTGGTTGGGTTACGTACTAATGTCATAAAAAAGGAATGTTGAATAGCTCTGAATAGGACAAACGTTGTAATATGTTCTTTGCGAGTTGTAGTCAAACGGGCTATATCTTTGAACAAAATAAGTCCTGTAGTATCTTAACAATCAATAATAGTAGTAGAACTGTACATTCTGGCGACTTTCTGTCAAGGCAAATTCAATAGCAAAAAATAACTCCTTAAAAGAGGTTAACATAATGACGTCGTACATTGTTGCATAATGTAGTAAGTTGTGATTTAATGGGTATAGCAAAAAATAATATTGAATCATTTTTAATTAATTCTAATTAATAGGTGTATTGATTGAATTCTCCAAACACGTTACCCACTTCGGCCAGGCTTTCCGTATTATGACCTGACTACCCCAACGAGCTCGAGAGGGTCTACCCAATCCTCCACCCGGGGAGTCGCGCGGCGGCTCTGTTGGTCGAGCACTGGGAACCCACCCAGTAGGTGTATTGCAAACAATTATTCTGAATGTCAACGGATTAGAATTTCTTGTCAAGATAGCAGACATACATTAATTCGAAAAATTCACTAATTCAAAGTATCATCGACAAGAAAGACCACTTAACATATAACTTGCGGATGGCGCACAGAGTAGTCGGTTTGACTTCTGAAACATCGAAAGACACAGTGGTCTATATATAAATAGGTTATAAAAAGCGCATCACAGAACGATCGGTATAGCCCCAGATAAAGTACAAGTAACAAAAACGAAAGAAACAAAGAAACGAGCCTTTGTTTGCAAATGTATTCGCTAAAAGATGAAAAACTGTTAGAGAACCTTTTAGATTAAACAAAATTGGAAATAACGTTAGAATTACATATTTATTAGGAATATAATGAAAGGTGAAATGTGAACGGGACAGATATATTTTAAAATCTATAAGAATTTACTGAATCAACTGCCAATCTATAGGTTAATTGACTTCAACAATGCAGAAATTAAAGGGACTTGTTACCAATCAGAATTACAAACAGCGGATGTTGAGTACGTTGACTTATGGAAACTATTATTTTCTTTTAAAACGTGGTATAATTTTTATTTTATATCAAAATTTGAAGAGCACTTTCACTATGTCAGATATTATTGTCATTAAATTTCATGAATAGTTAAAAATAGTCACACACAAAATCATCTGAATATGACAAAAAAATCAAATTTGTGCCATTTTTAAACATGCTAATGTTCAAATGAACATATGAGTCATAAAACAGCAGATAGCCATTCACCCTTAAATTTATCAATTCTGGTTATATGTATTTTGTAGTGAGAATACAAATCATTTAAAATTTGATTCATTTTTTTAGAAACAAAATATAGACGTTTTCCGCTCGTTCTCAATAAATTACACTTTTGTCAAACAAATGTCACTCCTCACACTAAATATCGGATTTCAAGAAATGTTTTTGTTCTATCATGTCTGTCGTTTTCGACATACTAACCGTGCATTGAATGGTGAACAGGTAAACCAATGAACCGGTTTGAAAACTGGTTTGAAATTTTTTTTCCAATAAATTCGGCTTGATTTTCAAATATTTCACGAAGGCGGAATCGCTGACCAATAAAACAAGGAAGTTGTCAATATATAAGGTTATTTACCAATAATTCCACTACAATGATTCTTTGCAAATGCATGTGATTTTAGTTATGGTGGAAATTATGACAGGTGGACGAAACATTGAATAAAATTCGAGCACCAAAAACAAAGGTTACAGGAAAAAGCGAGTTTTCCCAATTTTTGAATTCAGTACAGAGTGATTTAACTACAATGGTTATTAGTGACTAGTGGTACATGATACATCCACTTTTATGAACAAACTAACTCACAAACTACAGTAATGCAAGCGGGAGGTTTGGCATGCCATAAAACCTGGTTTAGGCTACCATTTCTTTTGAAATGTCCGTTCCAAGACAGCAGAATTGCTGTCGTTACTTTTGGTTGTTGTATTTGGTGTTTACCAGTTTCTCGGACTTTATGTCTTTTTGACATTTTCTTCGGTGTTCAATATTTTGTTATTAGCTTTATTTGGAGCTCTTTTTCTAATTGATTAGTTTAGCGATATCCCAAAGGAGATTGACAAGCTGATGACGCAATCACGAGATTATTTAAATGTAACTAAGGAAAAACAAGCAATTATTTAGGCATTAGTTTCAGAAAAAGTAGTTGCTTTAATTGGCCACGCTTTTATTATTTTGAAGCAATCAAAAGATGAGAACCACATATTTACTAGTGACGAGAACTATTTTTTCATATCGGTCAAGCTGTTTGAATATGTTTAAAGAATTCCATTTGCAAGGTTGAGAAACAAAATAAATTGACGATATCAAAAGCGAGTTGTACTAACAAATCATTCAAGGTTAAAACCGCAAAGTTAAAATGTCCTTCTTTTTGGAACAAACGTTGTGTCGTGTGTCTTTACAATCTGCTAATATAAATTCAAAGTCGCAAAAAGTAAAAGTAAACTTGATTAAAAGGACAAAGATATTTTGGTGTAAGTGACCACCCACGTATGAAATAGAGACCATACATGACTATAAGTCTAGTTAGAGGTCTAATATAATTAAAAGATAAAAAAAGTATGATTTCGTATAGTTGTTGTACACACAAAAGATGATTTTGTGTTGAATTAAGACATTTAATAAGACAACCAAGCCTATGGCATACCAATTATCCAGTATGACGACATTATACAATTACTGACTTTAATACAGGTTGCTATCAGGATTTATCAGCCAGACGCTAGGCGAGGTGAATATACATTTTAAAGGGATGCGAAATTCTGTTAGCGACCGTATATCAAAGTCAGTGTTTTGTTTTATTACACGAATAAAATCACCATCTTTCTTCATCAGAAAAACAGAGGATAATACATTTTGTAATTGTTGATATGCTGGTTAGTACCCTTAATATTTTCTTTCAATCATGCATTTTGATATTGATTTGCTGATAATCCTGAAATTATAGTTCCATCAAATTTAAAATATTGAAAAGAGTAAATAAATATCAATATTTTATTCTTACATTTTTAACAGTTTATATTAAAATTACAGATCATTCATTTACCACTAAAATTGAAATGTATAGTTATGTTGGAGCAGTCATGAAAACCGACTTGAACTGGTCAAAACCAGGGCAATATTGGATTCCGCTTGACTGCTGTGCAGCGGAATCGTGAAGCAGACAACGATTTTCCATATGTTTATGTAATTTTTTGGCGATTTATCCTGGCCCAAGAGTTGTTTTAGACCAATCAAAAAACACGCAAAATTCTATTCATGAAATAAATTAGTAGTCTCAATTTACAGAGAGGGTATTTTCCGGTGTAGAATATAGAGCAGGATAAGGAAAAAACGGCATGTGTTTGTCACCTGGTCTCTAATTTAATGTCATGCCTGTCAGGTTACAAAATGGCCCAGGTGTTTTTAGTTGGGTAATGGGAAGATTTAAAGTTTGCAATCCCTTATATAGATGATTGACTAAATTTTGATATTTTCCTTTACACCTGTGATACGCAATCTATGTGGTCTACAATAGAAAAGAAAGGATTTAATATTAATTATATACTTTAAATCATGACTTGCATAATACATAATTTTTAGTAAGGAATGATTACAATCCTTTAAAGACCTTGAGGTCATTGATTCACATACGAACAAGTCGTAAAAAAGGTCTATGAGTACTAAAGAATCATCAGTCTTCATAAATCTTGATGCTTCTAAAACTATGATCTACCTGCTTATATCCATACAAACAGCGTTTTATAGCAGGATTGTATAAGTGTACAAACCAACCTCTGTATTTAAACTTCTTACAACTATTGTAACAGTAATACAAACTTTGATTAAAAAAAGTAACACTTGCTACTCTAGTAGTGCCATAAATAAAAAGTGGATTTTTAAAACTTCAAAAGACCTAATATACATCTAGATCTCTTCCCAATGTGGCATCATTACAACCTGTGATCTTTCGACACTACACGGCCATCCCTCATATGCAGCTCAAGTTAAGTCTAAAGATCTTATAAATATAAATACCTCGTCATTAGTCATGACAGAGTTTATTTCGTCATTAAATCAAATAAAAATCAAATAATAAATACACTGAAGACAAAATCTGTCAAATGTTTAGAGGACATGTTTTCCAACAGACTGTTGATATTACAATTAGTACTATTTATACTCATCTCCTTGCCGACAGAATTTCGTACTCTTATGAATCTGCGTTCGTAGAAGGTCTGCTGAAGAAGAAAGAAAGCACACTGGCTCAGACGTTAAATTTCACAATCCGCTACACGTTTGTATTCACACAAAGCTAAATTTTGAGACTGTTTGCATGCAATCTAACTAGCGAGTTTAAATTAAAGACACCATCAATACCTTTGTCCGCCTGTTACTTAGACTATACGACAAACTTATGGTGTGTACATCTAACAACTTGTACATTATTCTAAATGCCGAGATAATTTTTTTTCTAGACCGCTCAATGTTGTGACTACCAAACTTCCCAAACAAGGGTTTGTTGTTTCTAGGTTGATGTTATACCTTCAGAAGTTCTATAGTCATCCCAATGACTTAATAGATCGTTATGGAAAATAAATTTCTCTAATACGATAGGACACATTTTCTGAGTAATAGGTAGTGTTCCTGTTTCTAGCCAGGACAATATGTAACTCGACGGGTGTCTAATTAGAGTAAGGCACTGCCTACTCGCCCGGAGCACCTGAGTAAATCCATGGTTTTTATTGCATTCGGTTCTCACTTTCTTTTTTGTTTGGTATTTATTTTTCATGGTATATGTTTGTGTATATCCAGATTTGTAATTTTCTCTTGACTTCGGCTCTTGTTGTTGTTCTGTCAGTTACAAATGTAAGGTTGAATGGCTTGCCAGTTTACAGAATACTTTTGCAGATTATATTTCATTGAGACCCGCAGAGACGCCATCAATATTCCCAACGATGAAATAAAAACCTTTGTTGTAGTAAGACAGAATTAATACTTTGAATGGTAATCAGTTTGTTCCGAAAGACTTGCAAGCATAGTGGCAAATCTAATTGACTATCTGGTTATGATTTGAAATGTGAACAATCTTTGGATAAAGAGATAAATGAAGTTAAAACTAAATACCGAACACCAAAAAACTGTTGAAAAAAGACAGTTCACTGGTCCAATTCCACGCAACGGGCAAACTTCAGAACCAACAACCACAAATATAGCCTCTACAACAATGGTCCCGAAATGGTACAAGCATTTGAAAAGAAATTTGTGGGTAATAGTAAAAATAATAGTATGCCAAACATATCGCTTCCATGTGAGTAGGTGTGTTGATGAAAATAGTTCGGTATAATACACCATCATAATCATTGGTACTTGATTCAAAATTGGGATGAATCTTTATGTGATAGTTTGGATGGGACCAGAAAATGAAGATGTCCCTATGATCAAAATATATATTGTAGACGTCCTTTAATTTGTACATGTGTGGTCACAAAGAGTTGTAATTCAGTACAGTATAATTTCTTAAAAGGGGAACATACACACCTTCATTTCAAGAACTTGCATGTCTTTAATGATAAAACGAAAGGTCATATTTAAATACGTGTATAAGTAGCTTGTCTAAACAGGGCTCCCACGAAGATGTTCATTTTGATTTCAAGGACTTCAATGACTTTAGGGGGTTTTTAAATCATTTTCAAGATATGTTTTTTATGTTGATGAAAATTTTTGCAAAATGATGACGTCCGGGTTAAAAAGTTTTCTACTTGCTCTACAAACTTACCTCGTTTTACTACAGCTATGCGGTTTAACATAAATATTGATAGAACAGATCAAAGATGTGAAAACCTAGGGTATTACAAACACTATTAGTATTTTACAGAAACAAAAAAGTTTTTACTGAAGGAGTTTACTTTTTCTAACAACGGGTTTTCAAAATAACCGCCAAAACACAACCATAATAGACATTCTGTCTCGTATACTAATCTTAAGAGGATTTTCTTATGTTTACTACTTAGCGGAGACATTGCGTTAAACCCAGGGCCTGTATAATGCCCTTTTGGTATTTGTAGTAAACCTGTTCGCAGCCACCAAACAGCTATTATTTGTGATAAGTGCGATTTTTAGTATTATATAAAATGTATCGACATCAATGTAGATGAATACGACCGCCTAACCAATTGTGATGACGAATGGCAATGTTGTAAATGCTTTATTAGTGAAAATGACGACCAGGACGAAACCATCGCGACATCTAAACCCAGCGAAACATCACTCGGAAACAACATCTTCTCCGCCTCAGTACCGGACTTTAACGCAGATACATCAACATCCGGTAACTCTGAAACGCCAGCAGATGTACATGTATTTGAGGAGATCATCAAGAAAAACAACAAGACCATCACAAACTTATATGTGCGTATTTAAACATAAACAGTCTCAAACAAAATTGGCAGCATCAAGGAACTCCTGCACAAAAATTTTGTAGACATACTTTTCCTAGCTGAAACCAAAATTGATAACACCTTCCCTGATAACCTGTTTTCGGAAGACAAATACACCATGTATATAGCAGACAGAGACTCTCACGGAGGCGGTATTATACATGTAGCATACCTGAGATCAAGTCTGGCTGGTGACATAAAAACAGATATCAGCATTGAACTATTACTATTACTTGAAATAAAAACTGATGCAGAAAAAATTGTTTTTCAGGTGTTTACAAGCCACCATCAATGTCTAACAGCTTATTTAGAACTGATTTCACTAACACCTGTGACAATTTACTGACACGTATGATAACTTATGTATATTAGGCGATTTTAATTTTGATATGCTTGATAAGGATAAATCAAATACATTGTATTTGTGATATGTATGATATTGAAAATTATATTAAGGCTCCAACCTGTTACAAAGGTAATTCAAAACCAAGATGTTATTCTAACAAATAAACCAAATCTTGTCACAAAACATTAAATTTTAGCACTGGCCTTAGCGATTTTTATAACTGCATAGTTGTAAAAGTAAACTACAAATCTCAGTACAAATAGTGTAGAAGTTTCAAAAATTTTAATGCTCAGTCATTTACGCAAAATCTCGCACAGATTGATTTTAATAATTTTACTAATAATAAAGATCTAAACCAGGCATATGCAGGTTTTAGCAGTAAATTTTTAGTAGTCGCAAACAAGCATGCACCTTTCAAGGAAAGACAAGTTTTAACGAAGCAACTAACATATATGAATGCAGACTTACGAAGAGCAATATATATGAAAAAAAATGCTTTTTCACAAATATAAAAAGTTTTTAGAACAGTTGAAAACTGGAAAAATTACTGCTGTCAAAAACATCTTGTTACCAAACATGAAAGAAAATCTTTAAATCAATACTTTATAGAAAGATGTGTAGGGGACCAAAGTCTAAAGACTTTTGGCAAACAATAAAACCTTTCCTGTCAAATAAGGGTAGCTATCATAAGAAGGATATTATTCTGCTAGAAGTGACGCCCTAGTTACTGAACAAGAGAACAATCTGTGAAATATTTAACAACTATTATATAGATGTAGCAAAATATATAAGTGACTCAAATATTGTAATTGACGATACACAACCCAGTATTTTATCAATTGATGTAACAATGAAATGTAAAATGCGATAATATAAGTAAATTGCAGTTTGAATCGGTAGATATAGGATTTGTACAAAAACACAATTATAATCCATGTGTTAAACAGAGGTAGATAATATGTCGCCTGTTTTTATTAAAACATGCATCACCTATTAAAGTGAAACCAATTACTGATATGATTTATAAATCTTTTTCTAGCTCTGTTTTTACAGATGATTTTAAGAAAGCCAAAGTTTGTCCTGTATACAAGAAAAATAGCAGTTTAGAGAAAGGTAATTACAGACCTGTACGTGTTTTACCCACCATTTCAAAACTATTTGAACGTGCAATACATATGCCACTGACAGAACATTTAAAAAAAATTAATCCATATTTAACAGCATTTAGGCAGGCTTTGGCTTTCAGTCAACCCTACGTCTTGTGGAAGACTAGAAAGCAGCAATTGATTGTAATAAGTACATATGGGCAATATTAATGGACTGTCAAAGGCATTTAACTGTTTGCTTTTTAAAAGTATTACGAGGCTTTTAACAAGTATCGCGATGTTTTAACAGTTTTTTTATTTATGCATGATGTTTTTGGATCCCGATGCTTTTCAAAAGTATCTCGATGCTTAAAATAAGTATCGCGATAGAAAAAAGCAGGCCGATAAGAACATCCCAATTGTGACACGATCGGTCAGGTAGATGAAAAATCGAGCCGATGCTTTTTAAAAGTAAGCTGATACTTTTTTACACCATGCATAAAGTTTTTATTCCATCGCGATACTTGTTAAAAGCATCGCGATGGAAAAAAACTTGATGCAGAGTGTAAAAAATATCGGCTTTTAAAAAGTATCGAGAAGCTTTCGACAAGTATCGCGATGCTTTCAACAGGTATTGCGATAGGAAAATGCAAGCCGATAGAAACATCACAATTTTGATATGAACGGCTACTGATAACAATCTATTGTTCCTTTATAATGTCCAACTTCAGCTATTGCCTTCTTACTCAGCACTTTTGTTCTGAAGCCAATACTACAATTTTTTTAAAACTGCAAGATAGAGCTCTACGATTTGTATATAATGACAAAACTAGTACATATGACAAGCTATTAGAACGATCTCTTTTACCATCTTTAAAAAATAGACGCCTAAGAAATAGTTAGTGAAACCTTTAAAATTATTTTAAAAAAGAAAGTCCAGTATGTTTACAAGATCCCATTGGTATTAAAATAGTTCTAAGTTCAGATATACAAACACAGCAGACATTCCTAGGGTGCAAACCACCAGGTACGACCTAAAATCTTCCAGGCACACAGCCCCTAAGATCTGGAATAGCCTCCTTCAAGAATTAAGAGATATTACAAATCTTAATCAATTCAAAATTCATATTAATAGTTGGACTGGACCTTCCTGTACATGCATTATTTGCAGATCTTAGGGACTTTGTGCAGGGGATGCACTGGTAAATATTTTATATTTTTTAAATATTCAAGCCTTGCTTTCTTTAGAGTCTGTTGCATTTTACCATACTAGTACTGGTGCTATGCTCATGAACTTTTATTCATTGTTTTATTTCAGTGCATGATCATTTATAATATTTTACTTAAGCTTTATATATAAGTATGTATCTGCCGGTCAGATTTCTGCTTTGTATGTCTTACTCTTAACATGTGTCTTGAAGTGTTGTTTATTTATTTTATTGCATAGTCCGTATAAAAGCTCCCGAGAGCTTATGTTTTTTGTTATTTATGCAACCCGACTTTAAATAAATATTACTTACATACTTACTTACTCCTATCAAATGGTGTGCCACGTTGAGTTTCAATCACCAAAATGAAATATTATTTCAAAATACTATTACTTAAAGCGCTCGAGTGATTTCACAACTTATTAATAGATGTATCCTGATTCGAAGCTTACTTGAAAATTATTTTGCGCCTTTAAAAATAAAATAACCATGATGTAGCAAACCTTTTTACTACAAATAAGTAAGGTAAACGTGCAATCCAGATCACTTTTCAATGTAAACATTTTCATTTGTCATTTGCCTTCGGGACTGTTGACAAATCGTAGTAAAACTGAATAGCGTCCGTATAGCCTTTTCCTTTCAAATTTCCTGCCTTTGGAATGCGCCCGATCTCTTTAAATCCAAACTTTCTCCACAAGTTTACTGCAGGTGTATTACTAGCAAATACGAGATTAAACATGGAAGCTAAATAACCTAAGTCACGTGCTATAGGTAGGTAGTTTTCAACCAGAAAACTCCCAATTCCTTTCCCACGTGCCGATTTCTTCAGAGCAAAAGCTCCGTTGCATATATGAGAACAAATTCCTGGAAAGTTTGGTTTTACATAAAACCCTCCAAGAACCTCTCCTGTAGACTTATCCTTACAGACGAAAACGTCATGTGATAAGTAAAACGCCCGGAAATCACCAACGTCGGAGAGATCGTCTTGGGGATAGCTATCACCCTCTTCGTTGACAATGTACTGTAAAATTTCGTGCATGGTAGATTCGTCCTCATCCGTATACCAATCAAGAACTACTTCTAGACCATCTCTCAATTTTCCGTGTTTTGGGAGATAAGGTAGTTTGACTGTTGATGTCTTTTTCTTTATAACATATGCCATTTCTTCCTAAAAACAGAACAAATAATAAGTTATACAAATTATATACCTCTAGCAATTTTTTATATCAAACATATACATGTACCTACAAGATAAAGCAGCATAGCATAAACCAAGCATTTAATATGTAATGGTACTGAGTACAAAATAAATAAATATAGTTATACAGTTAACACTTTAAAGAAAACAAAACAGCTCCCACATTGTATACAGACTGATATAACATAAACTATTTGCCGATTAAATTTTTTTATCAAATACACACTCATACACATTTCAAACAAGATTTGCATTTGAAAGTGTGATGTTTCATTGCCTGTTACGCTTGACCTTTGATGTTTGATTGTCTGTTGCGTTTGCGCCATGATGTTTAATGGCTGTGTCATTTGCCCCGTGGTGTTGAATATGGCTGTGACGTTTAAGCCATGATGTTTAATTGCCTGTTATACCAGCTCCATGATCATGTTTAATGTCTGTGACGTTTTCCCCATGATGTGGATATGGCTGTGACGTTTGCGTCATGATGTTCAACGGCTGTGACATTTGCGCCCAATCTCCGCGCAAAGGATTCTGGGTATCCTACGGCAATAACAATCCTTATGCGACACATTGGTTGACGTCATGAGAGATATTTCTTATGGCCCATAATTTTCGCGTACAAAAACAGTAATTTCAATGTAAAACTATATCAAACGAGTATAATTAGGCTTTAAAAAAATGAATAGAATCTCTTGTATTATTTTACAAACATCATTCTTAGTTTACAAACGCCACGGGCAGACCACAAATGTAGTCCCGCAGTAAACGTGGGATGACGTTTGGCAGAGGTTACATCTGGTAAACAGTTATGTTCTCTGTTCCGGAGAGTGATTTGATGTTTAATGGCTGTGAAGTTTGCGCCATGATGCTTAATGGCTGTGACTTTTGCGCTATGATGTTAAAAGGATGTGATGTTTGTGCCATGATGTTTAATGGTTGTGACGTTAGCGCCATTATATTCAATGACTGTGCTGCTAGCGCTAGTTTCTATGTTTCATGTTACTTATGGATTTTTTAAAAGAAACAAACAATGTTGAGTGATTGAGACATTAATACTTTATTACTATAAAGGTACTCGTATCACCAAATTTAAACAACAAAAAATTTTCAGAAAAACACCGGGGCAAAGAGACAGACAGATATATACTTCTTACTAAATGTCTTCAAAAGGAGGGACAGCAAACTAATAATTTTTCTTTGTCTGCACCACATTCTTTTTCTCTTTCGCATTTAATAGTGTGTGTATAATTTTTTTTTATTGTCCATCAAATTAAAATTCATATCATGCAAAGGTGGTTTTGCTGTTTCCATATATGCTTTAATTACATATATTATATGTATAGAATTCAATTCTTATATAAAATCTGTGTTTGTTATTAACGTGTGAACCGTAAAATTCTGAAACAATTTGCGGGGTATCCGAATCGGTCTCGTTAATTACCTGCATTTTTTAAATGAGTAAACCAAAGGGGTGGGAATAATGAAAGTTTCAGTCTGTACGGGACTTTTTATATGTAAAGTTTAAACATTTTGATTTGTGGTTAAAATGCCATGCTGGATTACAATTTTCATCTAATAGTATTAGTAGTAAAGATGTTCAAATTTAAACTTGTAATAGCGATTGTTCATCACTACCCTTGCGGGTCAGCATGTGTAGCGCTGTACAAGAAAAACTGACAGAAATAAGTTAGTTGCATAGACGATTCATCGCGGATCTGAAATAGATTTTTTTTTATAAAAGACATCTAATCAGTCGTTAAAATGTTTTCGTCACTACTACAATATATCAAGACCACAAGACCAAACACTGCTTCCAGGTACATCGTCACTCGTCATCTTCAGGAAGCTGAATCACAAACTTTAGTCGCTAACTTTCAAAATGTTCCCTTGAGCATTATTTCCGGACTCTTGCAGCAGTACCAGAAATCGGGTACAACAGCTGATCGTCAATGTTCTAGTTAACATCTGCAGCCGGTTATCGTTGAATCTAGTATTTTACCTGAGAAGCCGGACCGTGCATTCGTCACGTAAACAAAAATAAATGTCCCAATTTTCTGACGAATACCGGCACAAACAACTTTAGTTTGGCGCAGTTCTGTGACACCTGCAGTAACTAGCGCATGTCCGATGGCGCTGAGACCTGTGCGATCTGCAATACTTGCACAGTTCTGGTGATAAAACTTGTGGGATGATTTGGTTTGATATAAATGTTCAACCGTTGTACCCACTATGACCCGAACTTTTGTTTCGTATTATACGTTTTTTTTTTTTGAATTGTGTTTAACGCCACTTTCAGCATTTTGCAGCTATATCGTAGTGTCCAGTTTTTTTTTAAAGGGCGGAGCCTGAGTACTGAGAGAAAACCCTGAACTGGTGACCCGGAAGGTAAACTGGCAATCGTTGTCAATTAAGATTAGAATCGAGTACTTACTTGAACCCGCAGCGTTAGTGTTGATATGCGCGTGATTAATTATAAAACTATCTACTTTGACTCGGTCATCGAGGCACCTTGATATTATAACCTAAAAACATTGTAATTAAAACCATTCCCTATTCCAGACTTGGTGACGAAATTAGTAGGTCTGCACGACGAGCATTTTGAAAGAACGCGAACAAATTATGTACTTGAAACGACTAAGTTGAAAAGACTAATAATTGGAATCATTACAACAAATACAGCGGTTACTTTGAATGTATCATTGGTCATGTGTCTTATTTACGTCCTTTAATCATTTGGATTTCAATCAAAGATATCTGTATTTAATGTTTAAAGTAAACTTTTCATTTATATTTGAAACGTATTTTACACATTGAGAAACTGAATGGTGTTGTTGCAGTAGATATTTGTTTCATAGATAAAATTGTAGGAAGTATAATGGTGTTCATTATATAAATAAATACTTTTGCATTAGTTATTATAAGGCTGAGCTAACAATGGATTTCTGCAGAGTCAAGTCATGAACTATGGAATCGGAATATAAGTTTTTGTAATTTTGGCAATGGCTTTAAGGCGCTGTAAAAAAAATTGTTCAAGCGAAGTGTTTATTTTAAATAACTGTTGATATGTTTTGTTAAAATATAAATATGCAAAATACTTAGATTTAGTATAATTTCCCATTATAAATCAGTCTCTTAACCTTCTGTTAGGACTAGTGGAAAGTCATGACATTTTCATTATACCGACAAGGTGACGGTGTTGTGCAGACTTCCGAATCCAGCTGTTACATTTTTGGTTATTAAACTCTGAACACACAATTAAGTTATTTAAATTATATTAAATATTCTACTTGGATTTAATTGATAATAAACATATAACATTGACACTTTTAGTGTAGTGACATTTCGCATTGTCCTAAAAAAGAAGTCGCGACAACCCATGGTCCTCGTTAATCAATCAGTTCATGTAATTGATTACTGAGACGTCATGGAATTTTATCAGTCAGTTGTCTGGGTTTGATTTTTTTCTAATCCATAGTAAGGACTGACACGTACATGTGTATGTTCGGTCCTACATTTATTATTAAAAGTAAATCAGAATATAGCCCTGCGTACTTGGAACGGTTCCAAGTGCATAACACACAAGCTGCTCAAAGCGTCCGCAGATGTCGGATATGGGAAGGGTGGACAAATTATAGTACAGAAGACCTAACCGCACAGTATAGCAGGTGTAGCGTGTCATAATTCTTGCATGACAAGATCCTTTCGAAAACAGACTTACTTTTGTGTCGATACAAAAGTCTATATCTTCCGGCCCTATTCAAAACTCCATAATACCCAAAAGAAAATCAAAATTTTCTTCCTGGTCCATCCGAGTTCCTGAGTTAATTTGTCTCGTCTTGAAATATTGTCGCTTGGACGCTATAAAGAATCATCAGTATATGCCCCGAGAGTTTTGGAAATGAAATGTTATTATAAACAGAAATATGCGTTTGAAACCCTTACATAAATCAATGATGGCCATCTTTAACTTATTTATAGATAGACACGTAAATACTCTGGTGATTATGTAGTAATGAAGACAAATATTTAAGTCGCTGTTGTGTATAACAACAGTGTTTTTATGTAGATTTGTTCAAATTTAAGCTTTTCATGCGGAAGGTCGGAGATTTTCACCGGGTACTCTTGGTTTGTCCCCCAACAAAACCCAGATACCTTGCTATGCTTGAAAAAAGTGATAAAATTGGGCTTTTTTTTACCACAAACCAACATCCAATTTAAGCTACCTAATCAAAACAAAATAATACTGAATTATTATGCGCATATCTATTTGCTAAGCGCATTTAATATATTTCACATCACGATTTGTCATACTGTTTACTAAATGCCCTTTATATTTTGACAAACAGTACTATAGAAAGAGGGGGGATCTTTTCTGTTTTCGGCATTTTTATACTTCTGTTAACCTTTTTCCTAATTATAAACTGTTAACTTTTTTTATTCATTATCCTTTATCTGTTTTCTGAAAAGTTGACTTTGTTGTTATTTGTGCTGATCTTTGGACATCGGTATTTTGTTACGGCCTTCACAGTTATGATGACAAAAACATGTTTGTTGTTAATAGATCTTATTTAGTCAGACCACTGTTACATATTTTTCTCGGGTATCAGTAAATTCATTTTATTCACCGCTATCTTAAATGCTTAACATCACATAATAGCAGCTATTACAAACACTGATATACGCACAATTCCCTTCCCCGCACGTGTTCCATTATTTCTTTTGAGCATGCAATTTGTTGTGATATGTTATCGTATTTTTTAAAATTTACTGGTATAACGTAAAGCATATTTAGGTAAAAAAGGTAACCGTTTTAAATGACCACCTACTGCCACCCCCTCTTTTCTATAAATGACAAATCACTTTTATGAACTTTCCAAAAATCATACTTTTTGAGGAATCAGTTATGCTTTTTTTACAGATATACAGTATCTGCAGGGCCTGTGATCCTATTCCCCTGTAACACAACCCTCCATTTTCCAAGATCCCAGTAATAGAAGGTCATCAATTCACGACAATTGTCTAAGAATACTCTGCCGTCCAACTTTATTGTACAGGCATGATTTTGTTTCTTACCAAAGTGTACATAATGTAAATAAACGCATGATTTGATGTAACCCTACACACTCTTTTAAAC
Source organism: Limnoperna fortunei (assembly GCA_944474755.1). Classification (NCBI taxonomy): domain Eukaryota; kingdom Metazoa; phylum Mollusca; class Bivalvia; order Mytilida; family Modiolidae; genus Limnoperna; species Limnoperna fortunei. The sequence goes on from OX104117.1 coordinate 90,652,837, forward strand.
TACTTACATGTACGTATACATGAACCACCAACCGCCATAAAATAATAGTGTTGATCTTATTACCTCCCCTTTTGAAGCTTTTTTTTTCGATGCACTATGGGAGACAACTCAAAGATTATTTCATGGATTATACAGTATATACAGCGAATAAACATTTCTACTTGTTCATATGAATTTATTGCCAATATCTCTAACTGATATACGCTAACCATTGTTCTGCATGAAATACTGCTGCTCTGAAAACAAAGCAAAATAAAACATATACATGTACATATGAAGGATCATATGACGAAATATTAAGGTAGGGTTTTATGTATTTACTTGACAAATTATACTCGAAGTATATACATAAATTTTAAATATTCCCGCCGCCATCTTGAAAGTGACGAACAATTATGTCCAAGTACTGTAGCTTCATTTAGGTTAGCATCAATATATAATAATCCATAATACATTGAATGACTGCACGATAACTCGACAGTTTAGGTAGATAATCCAACAAACTTTTGCACCATGGTAAGGAGGGGGACAATCGTCTATATAAAGTTCCTGTGAATGAATTATAATTTCTGGTAAGGCTTCTAAACGTTTGTTTCAAAATAAATCGGTTTTCCTTTGTCAACTGATATGGTGTGACGGAGTGTGAATATATATGTTATGTATTGTTTGTCCAAATGATTTTTAACGCTACTTTCAGCAATTTTTCAGCTATTTCATGGCGTGCATCCAGTTTTTATTGGCATGCTTGCCAATTGAGATTGAAGTCGAGCGCACTCTACCCACAGTGAGACTCGAACCCGCAACCTCAGACCACGTAATCAATAGTAGACGAACCTTAACCAATAGGCTACCGAGGCCCCTTATGTTATGTACAAGTGTTTTAACCCAACTCGTTAAAGCAAAATCGAGTCTCTCGTGGCGGATAGTGATGCTATCTCAATGTCGCGTGTGTTGTTCTTGTTTTTGATTATAGCTCAGGAAATAAAAAACATTCTTACTTCCTCGCATTTCTTTGCACATAGCTTGGTTGCAGTCTCTTGTGTTACAACAGCTGGAACATATTTGTAGGTCACCGTGATCCCGTTTGGCATGCGTAGCTTTATAAGCTTTAAGGGTCGCATCACATACCTTTAAATGTATCAATAGGAAGTATATCTCATTGGTACTGACTTTTACTAAGATTACCAGTGATTAGACGAATCGTCAGTTTAACTAAACCCTGGGATGTTACAACTATCCCAGTTTTAGATTTTCGAACAATTTTAAATCAAGCAAATATTTGTATGCCCAGTACATATTGAAGTTGACAGTTTTATAAGATTTTTAAGATAATGGTTTTGAGCAACATCAAGTAAGCTAACGATTATGTTAAATATTTTACGAATTGTTAGCTTAATCATTTAACGACTGGCCCCTAGATTTTTATGTCATACATGTAATGATTTTTTTTTACAAGTTAGCATTAATAATATTAATAATATTGTAAATTTAGACATTTTTCTAGTTTTATTTACAATAAATATGATCAAACTATTGATAACAAAATAAATTTGTATCTTTTTGAAACTCTTATGTTCTCATTAAATTCTCTAAAATAATCATATTCCTTCATATTTACTTTAACCAGTTTTGTGATCTACAAAGGGAATGGTTTAAAGTTGTTATTTT